>PVHT021183652.1:3775141-3858405 GCA_004024745.2 Catagonus wagneri | reverse complement strand
GGGTCTAATCGGAGCTGTGGCCACTGGCCTGCACCGCAGCCACAGCAACGCAGGATCCGAGCCGCGTCTGCAACCTACACCACAGCTCACGGCAACGCCGGATCGTTAACCCACTGAGCAAGGGCAGGGATCGAACCCGCAACCTCATGGTTCCTAGTCGGATTCGTTAACCACTGCGCCACGACGGGAACTCCCCTTTATCTTTTTTTAAGAATTGATTTGTAGAAAGTTTTTATAAATAACAAATTATCCTTGTGTCTGGGATATGAGTTAAAATACTTTCTCCCAGCTTGTTATTTTTTTTCCTTTGCTTATGGTAACTTTTGCCATGCAGAATTTTGAAAACATTAATATTGTTAATGTTTATCATTGTTTTCTTCTATGACTTCTAGGTTTTTATGTTATACAGAGAATAACTTTTCCTATTTTAAGAAAACTTCTCCAACATTTTTTCAAGATCATCTCCATCTTGGTCATTGTAAGACAAATTCAATATTATTCTCTTATCATGACAACATTTGTACCTTCCTTTTTTTTTCCCACTAACCTGATTGCATTATCAATGAGAGTTAAAAGTATAAAAACCAATTTGTTATAGGAACAGTATTCTCACACAAAATATAAATGGTCTAGCATTTTAACAAAACATACTAAATATTTCCTTCCATGCATAAAGTCCTTTTGGGAAATGTTTACAAATTTTTATATGCAACAATAGATTTTGAAAGGATCTTACAATCACATTGTATAATGGTAGCATTCATGTCTCTTTATTTTTAAAGCTGTGCATACTACTTTTGTATTATTGTTTAAAGTACATTGTACCAGTAGCTGCTAAATTTTATTTATTTTATCTTTTTTGTCTCTTTAGGGCCACACCGGAGGCATATGGAAGTTCCCAGGCTAGGGGTCAAATCGGAGCTGTAGCTGCAATATGGGATCCAAGCCATGTCTGCAACCTACACCATAGCCATAGCAAAGCCAGATCCTTAAACAACTGAATGAAGCCAGGGATTGAACCCGCATCTTCATGGATATTAGTCGAGTTCATTTCCGCTGGGAACGCCGAGCTGCTAAATTTTAAATCTGATAATAGAATGGTTTAGAATGGAAGAAAAGGGTATTTGAATGGCAATTTTTTTAGCTCATTGTTATTTTTCTGGTTATATATTTGGCCACTCTTTGGTGACTTGGAGAGGAAAGCGGTGGAATAATAATAAAAAACCTGTTTAATAATTATTCTTATTCTACCATATGCCCCTTAGAGGATTAAGAAATGATATGTATTCTCTTGTATTTTAAATCTTTAATTCCAGGTTATTTTTCACTTTATGAGACATGTTTTGAACTGAGATGCCAAAGGCAGTATAGAAAACTTCAAGGGAATAATGAAATGAACTTTTTTGACCCTTCAGACTGACCTCATCCTGAAAGAGCGAACTGGATAGAATCAGACCTCCTTATGTTAGAAATACTGTGATTTGAATACCCTATCCTTGAATGTGTTCTCATGTGAGTTCACATCCTAATTTCCAGTGTAAAAGCATTATTTGAAGATGCATTTGCAGGAAGCATTCAGTGACTCCTGTTCTTTTTCTAGACATGTCATCCACTTTGGTAGTGCTTAAAATAAAGTACTCAGATAGAAGGTAAGTTGAAACAGACAACAAGCAATATAATACAAAATGTTATGAGTAAAGTGTGTTACTCAGATCCTTCTAAAATACATTTCTCCCTTTATTTTGAAGGCCACAGTATAGGCAGCTTGGCTAATGGAACCAATCTCTTCCTTTGATCATCAATAGGGTTATCTTTTCGGGAAACTAAGTTCCAGCTCAGATGACAATTTTAGAGGAGGATGACATGAAAGAGAGAAGGATTGTTTAATTATTAGCTCCCTGAAAAACATGTATTTTCTCTCTTTAATAATTCTTCAGCTGAAACCATAAGCAGGAGTCTTGTGGGTTGAGTGAGGGGAAATTTATTTGATCTTTATTTTTTTTGCTCAGAGCAGTGAACAGGATCTGACTTTACATGTCAGCCTGGCATATGCTTACAGCCTGCTGTCTCTGGGTGATCAATTTTAGTCTAATGAGAATAAAAAATAAATGTAATGTGAGTTCATTTATTTAATCTCCTAATACTTGAGAAAAGCTTGTGATGGTGTTTTGTGAATACCCTGGCATATAGCAGATGCTCAGTGAATGCTCACAATAATAGAATTCAGTGGGTAGATGAGAGACAGACTGAGAATGAGCTGCCTCCGGCAACTGGCAACTGCTTTTCATTTTCTGTTTGTGTCTACCTGTGTTGGAAAGGGTAAAAGGAGGAATTCTCAGCACGTTAAGGATTTTGCGTTGTCACTGCTGTGGCTCAGGCCATTGCTGTGGTATGGGTTTAATCCCTGGCCCAGGAACTTCTGCATGCCATGGTCGAGACAAAAAAAAAAAAAAAAAAAAAAGGGGGGGGGGAAATGGGGTAAAAGAAATTAAAAGAATTATGGCTATTAACTAGACATGTGCTGTCTAGTAGGTAACCACTAGCCATGTCTGGCTGTTGAGCACTTGAAATATGGCTAGTGTGAACTTCTGAACTGAGACATGCAGTAAGTAGTGTGAAATATACACTGGATTTTACAGATTTAGTATAAAAAAAGGAATACAAAAATCTGAATGATATTTGTATTAATTACATATCAAATAATACTATTTTAGATATATTGGGGTCAAATGAGATACATAACTCTTTTGCCTGTTTCTTCCTACTTTTTATTTTTAATTTTTTAGCCATACCATGTGGTATGCAGAAGTTCCAGGGCCAGGGATTGAACCTGCCACACAGCAGTGACCTGGGCCACAGCTGTGACAACGCTAGATCCTTAACTGGCTGAGCTACCAGGGAACTCCTCTTCCTACCTTTTAAATGTGGCTACTAGAAAATTTTAAATTACTTATGTGGCTCACATTATATTTTTATTAGATGTCACTGGTCTGAACTTGAGAGATAATCCAAGCAATGAAATATCTCTGTTTTTTTTTTTAAGGGGCAAATTGTTTACAATCTTACTATAAAATATGTATTACTCCCTACCTGGGCTGGCCAGAGTGGAGGGAAGAGCCAGGCTTGTTGGCTCTGGAGTGCCTCTCCCTTCTGCCCTAAGGCTTACCTGAGGTGAACCTGGACACCTTGGGGGCCTCCTTCACCGCGCAGAGGAAGTAAGGTGGGTAAGGTCAGAGCCCCGAGGAAGAGGTAGGGCCTGGCTTCTGGTAACCCAAGCAGTTCCCCGCGGTTCTGCTCAGCAGCCCCAACATCATAAAGAAACTTCCCAGCTTTCTTGACCTTGCGATTTCCCGAGGGTCTAGGCCCTCTAAGAGGTCTGTGAGGCCGGAGCCGAAAGGTATTTGTCCAGGACAAGCCCCGCCTGAACAGCCTGCCCCTTGGGCTGAGCTCAGGCCCCACAGACACCCCGCCCCCGCCCCGCACCCCTCCCTCCAAGCGAGCACCAGCTGGGATTACACGAGCGCCCCGGCAGAAAGTTGGGGCGGGGGGGGGGTGTCCTCCTTAATAGAAAAGGGGTGGTGACCGAGGGATCCCTGTCTGTCTGCACTTCCGATCCCCTTGTCCCCTCCTTCGTACCCCCTGGGGCCTGCTTGGGTGCGGACCGGCGGGTCTCACTCTCCGCCACTGAGCATTGTTTCCCAGCATCGCTGGAAGGCGAAGGAAAACTCCAGCCGTCCTGGAGGTCCAGACCCTTGCCGCAGCTGTCGGGTCCTCCCCCCGCGTCTCTCACGTCCTAGGTTCGCAGTGGGGCCGAGGCAGAGGCAGGAGAGCTGGACTCCAGAAGGAAACGCCTTCAAGTCTCCCTCGGCGGCGCTGGGCTCTCGGACAGGCGGGGCCCAGGGTGAGCAGAAATAGGAAAAGGCGACCTTGGGGAGTCGGTCCCTCCTCCCGCGCGTCTTGGCCGGAGAGCAGGGCCTAGAGAGGTAGCCTTAGCTTTGGTGGAGAGCAGGGAATATGAAATAAAAGTAAGAAATAAGGGGGAGGATCAGGACCCGGCAGGCTGTCTCCTCCGCCCCTTTGCTTCCTTCCTCGGATCCACGAACGCTCCGGGAGACGTGTAAGGCTGCATTGTGAGAAAAGGTTTTGCAGCGCCTGGGCTCAAAGGTAGATGCTACCCAGAGGCATTTTTTTTTTTTAACTGCCCTTGCTCCCAAGGGAAATTCAGTAATCTGGTCATTTCTGTTTCTGAGGCAGAAGTTAGTCTCTGCCCCTGAGTGAAGCTGAAATCCCCCCCAAGGCTGGATGCAAATCTGTGCTCCCTGTGGGACAGGACTGTTGGTGAGCACCAGCGAGCAAGGGCTGTCTACAGGGGCTGCTTCTGAGTGTATACCCACCATGCGCTCTGCCTTTAGGGATTGAGGAGACAGGATTTCCATGGTCTTCACGCCCCAAAAAGATAAGCTCTCGGTGGGAGCTGGGTGGATATGGGTAAAGTGTGGCCCCAGGAGAGCGAACATAAGCCAACTGACTCCAGGAGCTGTTCCTTGGTTCTCAGCCCTGGTCCAGTAACCTCCCACAGGACCAAAGGGAGACCAGGGAGCGTTGTGGTCTTTTCAGCCTTCAGTCTTTACCTTTATAAACTTTAAAAAGATCACATTTCAGACTCCAGGACAAAGAGTTCTGCTTACACTTAGATGTTTACTGGCCAAGATCTAATTTTAAAGTTATTTCCACCTCCTTCCTCCTTCCTCTCACTCTCCTCCTCTATTTACCATTTACCAGTTCATCCATATGGAATACGATGCTCCCACTTCTTGGAGCTTTGTAGTTTGGGGCCTAATTGATTCTGGTAATTAATTTGTTCTACCTGCCAGATCAGATGGAAATCCTACCCATGCGCCCAAGGATTAGCACTTGGCTTTCTAACACCTCCTCTAATTATCTAATAGCATGGGTTGTGAGGACTCAGTCTCTATTAAAACACTTTTACTATTAGCAGTAGTGATTGGAATTGTGATGACGACTAGATTTCAACAAATTAGAGCTTAAAAATGGGGAGATGGAAGAGAAGTGGCTTCTTTTAATTTCCCTGAGTTTAACATCAATAATTAGAGCAATTTTCGGAGATGCGAGCTGAAATTACCCCTGCTGTGCTGTAGATGATCACCTTAATTTTAGCAAATTGACTCCAGGGAAATAAATGTGACAGATTAGAAAAAGACAAACAGAAAAAAACCTAAAGATCGGGAGGGAGGAAAATGAAAAGAAAGGCTGCCAAAGGGAATGGGAAACAAAAACACAGTTCGATTATTTTGGAGGGCTCGCCTGGGCTGAAAGGGGGGCTGAAGGGGATAATATAGAAGAAATAGCAAGCCCTGTGAGTGGAATGAGAAAGTCAGGGAAATTTGAGAGGAGGTGGAGGCTGGCATTACGAGGTAGTTCTGGACATATTTGCACAGACTAAGTTACTTGACTAATGTTGCTATAACATCCCCCATGCCACCCTCGAAAACTGAAGTAAAAAATGTTATGGTCATTGTCACATTTTATTTATTTACCTAACAATTCAGTCATCCCTCAGCCATAAATCCGAGCTGGGTCTAACAGATAGGGACTCTCTTCACTTCTCCCGTTCCCATTCTGCTATCATTTCTCTAAAGTTTTAAAGCCCAGGCCCCAAAGCGGAAAGAAATGCCTTATCCCCTTTGCTTTGAGGCCCGTCAAGCGCCTTCTGCTCTCTAAAGAGGAGTTTGTCCGATGGTAGAGACTTTTTTCCTTTCGCTTTCTTTAAAAGCGGCTGGGACTCCAGGCAGCTCCTGCAGTGGCGGGGCAGAAATTGAGGTCAGGAGCAAGAACCCCATCAGCTTCACCGCACTCTCCCCGGGTCTGGCGGCCCCGTTCAGCACCGAGGACAGCGCCCGGCCCCGCCCCGCCCCGCCCCGCCCCGCCCCGCCCCGTGCCCGGCGCACCCCCCTCTCCGCCTCTGGCAGCCTTGCCATTGGCTCTCCCGGGTCCTCTCTCCGAGCTGCCAATTCTCCTACACGTAGACCCAACCTACCCGGGAGCTGGTCTTCTCGCCTCAACAGCGCCGGGGTAGCCCAAGCCGAGGACAGCGCCTCAGCGACCCGAGCCTTGAGGGTGGTTGGCTCTCGACCAGGCGTGCTGAGACGCTGCCAGCTTCCTACACTTCGTCGCCGGCCCTCGTCCTGTGGCAGGCGCTCGGCTCAAGATGAATCTCAACTTCACCTCCCCGCTACACCCGGCATCTTCTCAGAGGCCCACGTCCTTCTTCATCGAGGACATCCTGCTGCACAAGCCCAAGCCGCTAAGGGAGGTGGCCCCCGACCATTTCACCAGCTCCCTGGCCTCCCGGGTGCCTCTGCTAGACTATGGCTACCCCCTCATGCCCACACCCACTCTCCTGGCTCCTCACCCCCATCACCCTCTACATAAGGGAGACCACCACCACCCTTATTTCCTCACCACCTCAGGTAAGTAACAGGGATTACAGAGTATGGGAAGCGAGAGAGCAGAGCTTTCAGCACAGGCCCCAAGTTTTCCATGGAGCAGAGGAAAGGCCGGAAATGGCTGGGCCTGACTTGGCAGCCTCCTTCCCTAAGTGACAGTGGATGGTTAGGGATGTGGCTGAAAACACAGGGAGCTCCCTTGAGGCCAGCCAACCCAGGGAGTAACTCGTGGTCACTCTGACTTGTTATAATGGAGGAAAAGTGCCTAGCCCAGTGGCTGTAGGTTTTGGCGATATTCTTGATGGACAGTGTTCAGTTTCCTTTCTCTTGGTCTTCTTGGCCACTTTGTGCATTCTCAGTCCCCATCTCTTCCTCTCCCACACTGAGGGAGCCCCCTGACTATCCCACCCCATGGAAGAGAAAACTTTCCAGTCCAGAAGCTTGAAAGGCTCCAGAAGGGCCAGCTCTCTCTTCCCAGACACTGAACATTCATAGATACTGCAGGGGTTGAGAAGTGGAGGAGGGTTTGGGATAGTCTGAGGATTGAATGTTTGGGCTGGTCCGACTAAGGGAGAAAAGGTAAGAAAAGGGAGAGAGAAAAGGATGCAGGTGCTCTTTAACCCTCTTCACTAGCAACTTTTAAAATTTAACTGATAATCTTAGGCTGGGCTGCCCTCCTCTGCCCCAGTTGTTGGTGTCTCTGGAGCCCAGAGCCAAAGTGTTCTGATTTCCCAGGCATGGCAAGGATTGAAGACCGGTAGTCTGGTTAGGAGATTGGGGGGGGGGGACGACCAGGTTTTTTCTGACTCTCTTTGAAAGGCCAGAGTCACCATTTCTTTTCCAGCATCTTCATACCAGCCAGAATAGAATAATCCGCTGAGTCCAAACGAAGAGCGCAGTGGGGTTAAAACAATTGCGGGTCAGGGGCTGGAAAGACAGGAGACGGTTTGTGAAATGTGGGCCCTGGAATCCATGACAAAAGCTAAAGCGTTTGTGAAGCAGTAAAACCCAGACTTTGGGGCACTGGGTTGGAAGAGCAATTATAAAGCCTGCGTCCAAATTCACCTCTCAGTTTTGATTTCACCGTGGGCCAGAGAGAGCCTCTTTTGCTCTGTGCCCTGGTTCCCCCACATATAGTAGTGGTCAAAGCCAGAGATACTGAAACTACTTTGTTTCCTATTTTTGCTCCCCACCCACCTCGCCCCCCTTAGATCAGCGAATATCGAATATCGATGTCTGTGGCGGTTTGTCCGCTTGGTGCGTCTCAGACACGTTCAAGCTACCAGGGTCGGGAAAGAGTTGAGAAGTCTCCCGCGGCCAGGCGGGGGCGGGATGGGGGGAAGCGATTCAATCCTTCTGCTTGGGGTTGAAGGGAAAGGATGAAGAAAAGAACGAGGACCAGTTTGAGAGCGGGCTCCCCAGCGCGATCCCCAAACTGACAAGGAAACGTTCCAGGCGGGCAGTTCTGGTTCCGGAGTTCTGGAGCTTCTCTAGCTCTGAGACCGTGGATCTGCTCGGCTGCAGGAGGAAGAATGGAGCGGCCCAGGGAAAAGAAAGGTGTTTTTTAGTGTGGTTGGGAAGCAAGGTCACATTTATGCTTCCTCCAGCCCCAGGACGGCACTGATGGCGGTCAGGGGTCTGGAGGGGTGCGGGCGGAGGCGGGGAATGCGGGGGATGGAAGGAGGACAGCTGTTGGACCACAGGGCTTCGCAGGAAAACTTGCAGCAGAGAACTCTGCGGAAGTTTCTCCAAGAAGCTTTTTTTTTTTTTTTTAAAGCCTCTGGATCTAATTTATACTTTTGTGTTTTACTTACTGTTTATTGTTCGTATTTCTAGATGGCCTGTCTCCCATCCAAATACTAACCGGGCCCGACCCTGCTTAGCTTCCAAGACAGGATCTGGCGCCTTCAGGGTGGTGTGGCCTAGACTCCATGGCCTTTCTGATAAAGATCTCCAAGTGCTATTCTGGCAGTTTTCCCTCCTACCCTGATTCCTGGGAAAAGCACCGGAGAAACTTTGGGGAGAGGCTGGGACCCGTGGGGGGCAAGAGGCGGAGTGGGTGTTGGGATCTAGGAGTGGGGCGATCAGGCTCTGCCCGCTTGACTGCTTTTCTGTCCGCAGGGGTGCCGGTCCCCGCGCTGTTCCCGCATCCCCAGCACACGGAGCTGCCCGGGAAGCACTGCCGCCGCCGCAAAGCTCGCACGGTCTTCTCGGACTCGCAGCTCTCGGGCCTGGAGAAGAGATTCGAGATCCAACGCTACCTGTCCACGCCGGAGCGGGTGGAGCTGGCCACGGCCCTCAGCCTGTCCGAGACGCAGGTGCGCGGGAGGAGGGGGAGGCCCCAGCTCCGCTCCTCGCCTCTCCACTCCCGGCGCCTCCGGAAGGGTTGAGAAGTTCCTGAGCGAAAAGACCCCGCTCCCCTTTATCCCAGGCTGCTCCAAAGATCCGTAGTAAACGTATCGGCACCTCCAGTCTCTTGTCAGAGTCACTGAAGCACAATCTCTCCAGCGGGTTGTGGACTTGGAGGAAAAAACCCTGATGAAAAACCCCCATTCTGATGATCACTCCCTGTTTGCAAACTAGCATTTCTGTGCCTCCCCCAAACCCCTTTCCAACGGGGGCAGTAAACCGGGTCAGACTTAAACTGATAAGAGATTAGAGGGTTCCTGACCGGAGAAAAGCCCACAAGAGATTTTGTTCTTATTTAATCTTTCTCACAGCCACAAGTCTTCATATCCAACCCCTCCCCAACACACACACACAGTAACATTAGCCTCCTTCCAAGTGCCCTGTCCTGAGTGGAAAACCTGTTTTCATCCTCCCAGATGCTATTCACCTGTAACCTGTTTTGCTCCACGCCTTCCTTCTATTCTCTGCACCTGGAAACCCAACTTGCTGTGCAATATCAGCCCTGCCAAGCCCCAGTGATTTTCTTTCTGATGAGAACCAGCAGGTCTGATTCTTGTCTAGGAGTCTTGCTGGATTAAGTATTCAGATGACACAGTCAGAGGAACTAAATTGAATGTAAAGAGGACTCATCTACCTGGCACTTACTATTAGAAATTCTAATTAACAGCAGTATTAGTATTTATACACCATTTTAAGCCTCATCTTTATTTTGGGACAACTGTTTCTGAGAGCCTCGGGGCGTTTTATTCTCATTCAAGCGAGGACGATAACTTGTGGGTAATTCAGGTGTGACTTAATCCAAGCGTGAGACTGTCACAGCTTCTGGATAATGCATCAGTGGATTGCGGTCTATTTTCTTAAACTCCAGCCACCGCTCATATCTTAGCTCAGTAATCATAGGATTGAAGGAATGATGTGTTTGTCTCTCTTTCTCCCCGAAATCAGGTGAAAACGTGGTTTCAGAATCGGCGGATGAAGCATAAAAAACAGCTGAGGAAAAGTCAAGACGAGCCCAAAGCGCCCGATGGGCCCGAGAGCCCCGAGGGCAGCCCCCGCGGCCCAGAGGCCGCACCCGCCGAGGCTCGGCTGGGCCTGCCCGCCGGCCCCTTCGTGCTGACCGAGCCGGAGGACGAGGTGGACATTGGGGACGAAGGGGAGCTGGGCTCAGGGCCGCACGTGCTCTGAGCCGCCGAGTAGGGGAGCCGGGGAGGACGCTGCGGGGCGGGCCTCGGAGATCCGCTCCAGGAAGACAAACACAACACACCTGTCGACCCTCCAACCCGTGCGGGGCGGGGGCGGCCCGGGGGCCCGCCCTCCTCCCCGCCCGCCGGCCCGCCCGCGGTCCCGTAGCGTCTGTGGCCCGGCGAGTGTGCGCCTGCTTCGCTCGCCCCCGAGCTCCGTGCCTTTGGCGGCGCCAAATGGAGCTCGGGCTTTCCGCTCCCCAGTTCGGTGGGTGGCGGACGTTTCCCCCGCTGCGACTGCAGACCCCTCGGCCCTCACCCCTCAGCCACCTGTCCCCGCTCCGTCGTCCAGGCTCCGTCGGCTTCTCCACCGGACCCCTTGCCCTTCCTTGGGCAGACCTATTGGCTGCAGGTAAGGGACCGGGCGTCTGGGCCCTTCGTTCTCCAGGGGTCCGGATCCGGACCTAATCCTTAACGCATACGCGCCCAGACAGACTCGAGCGCTGCTCGCCACTAACCTTGCACTCGGGTCTCCCCAACCCGGTCTCTAATATTAAGGCGACTCCCGCCTTCCCAGGGCGGGCGGCGCTTCCGTACTTTCTCGTCTCGGTTCCTTTCAAGAGCTCGCGGTTCTGCACCCTGGAGCCCTTTTTGAGCTCGTGGTTCCCAGGCACCCTCGCTCCGCACCCTCACCGAGCGGCGTCAGCGCGCGGCGAAAAACTTGGGCAGAAAAAACCCACCGAGCAATTTCTGCTTCCCGACCCTGTTGCGCGCGTGCGCTGCAACTCTTCCACGTCCCACCGACTATTGATGCTCTTAACGTGAGTGTTCTCGGGTTGTGTGTGGAAATGCTCATTCTCATCGCATTTTAGGGAACTCGGAGTTTTAGCAAGAGGCAGCCTAAAGGGGACTACGCATTCCCCTCCGGGAGTGCACCTGTTTGGGGACCAGTGAGGTGGGGCAGGAGTCTGCTTGGCCCTGCGCGTTGCCCCTTTCCCCTGGGAGGTCTCCTATTCTTCTCCCGGGTTTGCACTCTCTGTAGATAATAAAGGGCTCGCCGGGCAACACTGGGAAAGAACACGAGTTTCCGGGAATCGTTCGTTACCGCGACCTCCTACGCGCGCGCCCCTCCCCTGCGCCCTGGGCAGTTTCCTGTTCTCGGCAGGAATGAACGGGGCTAATAACCTTTCGTTAACAGATTCCGGTTTCCTCGACCCCGATTTTTCTGTTTTTAATCGTTTAACAGTCCCGAGTGCCGCCTACGTGGAAAAGGTCTCTGCAAATATAAAAGCTGAAGGGAGGGAGGTCTCTTGATATTAAGAGTTTGAAAGTATGTTAACGAATTGTGTGACGACACTACATACCCGGTACACTTGTCAAACACAGCAGCTGTGCCAGAGGCGACCTCAGCTTCTGATCTTCCTTTCGCTGTGGTTGTGTATTTAGGTAAAAGCCCAGGAAGGTTGGAAACGTGTGTGTGTGTGTGTGTGTCCCGACTCTTCAGTTCTGATGACTAAAAGTAATTGTATAAACTACAGCAGTGTGAGCTTGGGTTACATTTAATTACAATTTTTGGTTCCTTATTTTTCTCATGAGAGGATGAGTCCTGAAGAACCTTCTGGGTTTTAAGCTCTATGGTTCTGTAAATGTAACAGCAGGAGGTAGTTTTTCCCCTAATAGGCTTGTTTGGGGGGAAAGTTAACTTAAGCAAAGATAAAGTGTCAGAGTGAGACCTTTATCCAATCTGCATCATTTAGGAAGCAAAGTTATTGCTTTAACAACACAAGCATTGCATATACTGTTTGGATTTTCCAAAATGCGCTTTGTCAATCAACAATCTTGTAAGTAAGTCATGGCCAGGATTATTTCCCGCCTCATAGATAAGGAAATTGAGGCTTGGCAAGATTCAAGGATTTACCCATGAAATCAGGACTAGCTAACAGCCAAAGCAGGACAGAAAATATCTCTTCTGACTCCCTGTTCACTCTCCCATCCAAACACTTTGTTTACTTCTGGTAACAATGCAGTGGTTGGCATTTTGCTTCTAACATTTGTAAGGACACCTCTCCTTAGTTTAGATTGTGTAGATGTACTGTAAAAGCAAGTTTAGGCTCGGATTTCTCCTCTCTGCCTGTTCAGAAAATGACAGTACAGTTTTAAAGCAGGTTTTGGCAAATGCTTTACAAAAGGCTTGGTTATAGAGAGAAAGCTATTTGTGCAGGGGATTGTTCCTGGTAACCTGCAAGAGAAAGTAGATACTATTACACAAGGGGAAAATCTCACATTCTTCTAATCCCAGAAAAAAACAGCTACTAAAAGAGGTTTTGGGGAGAATCTTTGAAGTGAGTAGAAATGCTGTGTTTTGGGGAAAATAAAATTAAATTAGATGGTTAACACAAATCCCAAAGCATCAGCTATTTCTTTCTTCTCTTGTCTTCACAAGAAGATGGCAGGGCTTATTCTGGGTCTAAGAGGAGCAGATTAGGTACATTTTAGGACTTTGTCTTGAAAAGGCAGGTGAATAGGAAACATTGTTCACACGAGCTCAGCTCTGCCTGATTGGAGGCAGAATGAATCCTGGAGCTCAGGGAATGGCTGTGTCTTTCCTTCATAAGCATCAGACAAAGGAAGATGCTCATCTGCCTCACCCTGGTCCCCCTTCGTGGCTGTTCCTGGATAGATGAGTGGGGAAGGGACATGCGCAGGTCTGCGGCACCAGGTGACCTGACGCTGGCACCATTTTCTCATCAGACAGAATTCTCTGAAATTGGTGGCAGACAATTCAATAGCAAAGTTCTAGTTTTTCTTTCTTTCTTTTTTTATACACAACAAGTTAGTGATGATGGTAGAGGGTAGACACAATTTAGTCTCAATTTAGTGTAACTTGATAGCACTTTTTGTTTTTGGGCTTCAATACTGATCAAAGCCTCCATAGGCTGAAAAGGTATTTTGTCTGAATTACCCAGGCTTTTGCCTCAACTCAGTTTCACTTGGTGGTGAAGATCTGACAAAACCACATTCAATATGATGTATTGAAGAAAGACATACATAGGTCTGATTCTGAAGGGGCAAGAACACCTTTAAAACAGCCAAGATGGGCACGTCATCTTATATGTAATCCCAAATGTAGTAAATAATTTGTTCTGTGTTTGTTCTCAATGCTGTTTCTGATGGGACTGCGTTTCATAGCCTCTCAGAGAGGGACTCGATAATACTTCCGCTCACATAACATAAGAACACAAGAAATTGACAACACACCATTCAGCCTAGTATTAGATGATAGTGGCACTAAGAAATGATTAATTGGAATCCATGACACCACTTCAAAAGACAGAAGACTGGCTCTTGTCAATGGATTTGATAGCTAGAGAGATATGAAGGCACAGAGTGAGCAGAATGCTTTCTGATGCTAAGAGGATCGTGCAATAAACATATTTAGTTGAAGCAGTGACTCTCTCGTCTTCTTGAGTTGGGCTCAGTGTGTGTACTAAGATGACTTAATTGAAATATTTGATATTTATGCTATATTCTTTGCATCTCATTTTAAGTTTTATTGACATATAGTTGATTTACAATGTTCTAATTTCTGCTGTACAAAAAAAGTGACTCAGTTACACATACATCCATTCTCTTTCAGATTCTTTTCCCACCTAGATTATCACAGAATATTGGGTAGAGTTCTCTGTGCTCTGCAACAGGTCCCCATTGGCCAGTCATTTCATATACCTCAGTGTGCATATTGGCCTCACATTTTAAAGAGGATATTGACAAACAAAAATTCATTCAGGAATGAATACGAGAACCTAGATAGGAAATGTCATTGGAAACAAAGGACTGTGAGCTTTTTAGCTTGGAGAAGCAAAGCATTGGGGAAAGTTGGGAGAAAAGATTGCCTGTGGTAGTTGTATTTCAGTGGTGGGATTTCAATGGTGGGAGGGCTACAGAGTGTCAGGAGGGGGTATCTAGTCTGCCCTGCTGGAGAAACAGAACCAGAGGCTGGTTCCGGGGAAGCAAATTTGGAATAATATTTGAATAGCTTCTATAGACCAGGTACTATGTTGTCCATCAAAAGGACAGTCTACAAAACGCTAAGCACCTTTCACTAGAACAGTGTGATCAGAAGCTGGAAGACAAAGCATTAGGGATGCTGTAATGGATTTCTCCATCAGTGGGAGACTGGGCTAGATAAGGGTCCTTTCTCGCCCTTAAGATCCTAGTTTTCTGTAAGTTCCAACTTATTAAAATAATTTGTCATCTAAGAATAAGATTTTAGTTCCTACACCCTAATTTAAATAAATAGACCTTGGCATTCCCGTTGCGGCTCAGCGGTTAACGAATCCGACTAGGAACCATGAAGTTGTGGGTTCAATCCCTGGCCTCGATCAGTGGGTTAAGGATCCAGAGTTTCTGTGAGCTGTGGTGTAGGTTGCAGACGCAGCTCAGATCCCGCATTGCTGTGGCTGTGGTGTAGGCCAGTGGCTACAGTTCTGATTAGATCCCTAGCCTGGGAACTTCCATATGCTGTGGGAGCAGCCCTAAAAACAACAAAAGCAAACAAAAAAAGGAAAGAAAAACAAAAAAAAAAACCAAAGATGTAGGTAGCCAGGAAGGAATTGTCAGTGCTAGAAGAGATATTTGATGAAATCTCAACCCTTCATTTTATAAATGAAACATTAAGCTCCAGGTATAATGAATGCCTGGCGGTGTCAGATACACACACAGTGTCAGAATTAAGGCTAGAAGCCAATTATAATTAACATACCTTACTACTAACTCATAGTGTGGGGCTGTTGTCATTGTATTATGTGGAGGAGAGCATTTTGCATAGCAATTTGGGATGTAAAATTGTAAAAAAAAAAAAATTACCTGGAGATTACCTAGTAAATTCTCAGATCTATTTATGGAAAACTTACTAATTAAGAGCAATCTGAAACTTAAATTGGCGTTCCTAGGAGGTACTGAGTCCCTTGGTCCTGTTTTCATTCAAGCCATGGTTAAATAACCATTTGCTGGGGTGTTCTCAAAGGGGTTCCCATATCCAGTAGGAGGAGCTAGATGATGTCTGAGCTACTTCGATTCTCCACACTTCTAAAAATTTTGGCCTGCTCTCCTTTTATTGTAGACAAAGCAGCTGAGGGTCAGAGACTGCCTTGCCTAGTGTTGTGCAGGCTCTTAATTTGGTGAGTTACAGCATTAATACATGCAGAGGTCAGAGATAATTCCAGTAAATATTTAGGAGTGAGATGGAAATTTGAAATCACTCTCGTGTTTTCTCTTTAGTCAGATTCTCCCCGTTGTATTTTCTGGCTTTAATTCCCCCTCCCAATGACACATTTCTCCTTTCCTCTCAGAATTCCCAGTGTGGGAGTTCCCCTTGTGGCACAGGGGAAACTAATCCAACTAGTAACCATGAGGTTGCAGATACGATCCCTGGTCTTGCTCAGTGGGTTAAGGATCTGGCGTGGCTGTGAGCTGTGGTGTAGGTCACAGATGCAGCTCAGATCCGTATTGCTGTGGCTTTGGGGTAGGCCAGCAGCTACAGCTCTGATTCAGCCCTCAGCCTGGGAACCTCCATATGTCACAAGTGTGGCCCTAAAAAGCCAAAAAAAAAAAAAAAAAAAACAAAACCCCGGTGTGCATGCACCAGATAACGTTCCCTCTGTGAGCCTCTTCTTAAAACTCTCTCTATACTATTGTGGAGCCACATCTGATCTGGCAACATAGGCACCAGTTAGTTGGCTTAGAGACTTCAGTTCTAATCTTTTGCTGATGGTTATGTTACTTCTCATACCTGGCATCTGAAAAATGAGAAGAGTAGCCTATAAATCAGTTAAGAATGGGGAGGGGACATGAGATAACAGTTATAAAAGTACCTGCTGAAAAATGCTGGAGGAAAGTGATGAGTTACGACATAGGTCTGAAGGTATATCTCGGTTTGGTCTTTTATATCAGACTTCAGAGGACATCAACTGTAATAATATGGTTAAGCCATCACCATATTATAAAGGGGATATTATGTCTCTTAAGGAACTTTATCTTACATTTTTGAACTTCAATTCCTTTTCCCTTGTCACTGACCTCCTGTGTGGACCAAGAGAGGACAAGACAGCCCTGGATGAAATAGGAGTCAGAAGGTGTCATTTGAGGATGCTTTACCCAGAATGCTGCTTTTTCTCTTGCTTACTTATCCCAGCTCTATTGTGCCCAGGTTTCTGTTATCTCATTTGGTGACAGACATAGTGCTATGTAAGGGGGGTAGTTAGAATTCAAATTCATGGGAACCCTCTTAAGAGATAAATAAGTGCCTGTGATTCCAGCATAGAATATACTCAGGAAATTGAAGATTTAAGTTTTTTTATGAAAAAAAATTTTTTTTTCCTGTGTCATTGGTGCAGTAATTTGAGGTGGGATCTCAGCTCTCAGACCAGGGGTAAAACCTGGGCTGTGGTGGTGAAAGTGCTGAATCCTAACCTCTAGACCACCAGGGAGCTCCCCTCACAAGGTTTTAAGAAAATGTTTTAGTTTAAAAAAGGCACACCTTTTGCACATATCTTTGCAACAAGAATAAGTGAAAGAGTTGTTTGGAAATGTTAACTAAGATAATCCCTGGGAATTATCTGACCATTTCTAACGTCTGTTCTCTTTCTGGCCTCCAGGGCCACCATAAGGGAGTGATTAAGTGTGCTTGCCGGTATTCCAGCCGGAAGTTAAAAAATGGCCAAATAGTCTTTATTCTTCCTCAGGGCTTGACTTGGGAAGGGACACAAACTATAGAAAGCAACAGGAATAGACAGGAGGATGGCTCTTTATCCCAAATTCAAGATGGGAATAATTTACAAGCTAAGAACCAAAAATCAATACTTTACGCTTGTTCTGCTCTTTCCCATCCATTTTTCTCCAATGACGATGTTCTCTAATTTTAATCTTTTAGATTTGAGCTTTATCATTTACCTGTGCACAGTGTTTAAAGGTTCAAATAGTTCTGCGAGGATTATTTAAAAGGAAAGCACCTAGTGGTGAGGCATCTAGGTGTCACAGCTGTGGCATGGGTTCCATCCCTGGCCCAGGAACTTCCGTGTGCCATGGGCACAGCCAAAAAAAAAAAAAAAAAAAAAAAAGGAAAAAAAAGAAAATGAGAGAGAGAAAGAAAGAAAGAGCAGCCCCCTGTCCGTTTCCCTATTTTCTGCACTACAGAGGTAAACAGGCCCTGGTTTTGGCTGCTTATTTTGATATCTACCTTCATGTTTCTAAATCATTTCACTGAGTTGCTGCTTTTTGGTGTTTCTTTTTTTTATAATGATTTTTATTTTTTCCATTATAGCCGATTTACAGTATTGTCAGTTTTCTACTGTACAGCAAGGTGACCCAGTCACACATACATGTATACCTTCTTTTTTTTTCACATTATCACGCTCCATCACAAGTGACCAGACATAGTTCCCAGTGTTATACAGCAGGATCACATTGCTTATCCATTCCAAAGGCAATAGTTTGCATCTATTAACCCCCAATTCTCAGTCCATCCCACTCCCTCCCTCTCCTCCTCGGCAACCACAAATCTGTTCTCCATGTCCATGATTTTCTTTTCTGTGGAAAGGTTCATTTGTGCCGTATATTAGATTCCAGATATGTGATATCATATGGTATTTGTCTTTTTCTTTCTGACTTACTTCACTTAGTATGAGAGTCTCTAGTTCCATCCATGTTGCTGCAAATGGCATTATTTTGTTCTTTTTCATGGCTGAGTAGTAGTCCATTGTGTACATATACCACATCTTAATCCAATCATCTGTCGATGGACATCAAGGTTGTTTTCATGTCTTGGCTATTGTGAATAGTGCTGCAATGAACATGTGGGTGCATGTGTCTTTTTCAAGAAAAGTTTTGTCCAGATATATGCCCAAGAGTGGGATTGCTGTGTCATATGGTAGTTCTATGTAGAGTTTTCTAAGGTACCTCCGTACTGTTTTCCATAGTGGTTGTACCAGCTTACATTCCCACCAACAGTGCAGGAGGGTTCCCTTTTCTCCACACCCGCTCCAGCATTTGTTATTTGTGGACTTATTAATGATGGCCATTCTGACTGGTGTGAGGTGGTACCTCATAGTAGTTTTGATTTGCATTTCTCTAATAATCAGTGATGTTGACCATTTTTTCATGTGCTTGTTGACCATCTGTATATCTTCTTTGGAGAAATGTCTATTCAGGTCTTTTTTTCTGTTTAGTTGTATAAGTTGTTTGTATATTTTAGAGATTAAGCCCTTGTCAGTTGCATCATTTGAAAGTATTTTCTCCCATTCTGTAAGTTGTCTTTTTGTTTTTTTTTTTATGGTTTCCTTTGCTGTGCAAAAGCTTGTCAGTTTGATTAGGTCCCACTGGTTTATTTTTGCTTTTATTTCTGTTGCCTTGGGAGACTGATCTGAGAAAACATTTGCAAGGTTGATGTCAGAGCATGTCTGGCCTATGTTCTCTTCTAGGAGTTTGATGGTGTCTTGTCTTACGTTTAAGTCTTTAAGCCATTTGGAGCTTATTTTCAGGAATTATCTAGTACTTTATGCTATAAAAGGTGAAGATGGAGTGCTCTTTCTCCCCTGCCCCTACTGCACATGTGCGCCCTCCCTTCCTCTCTTCTCAATATTGTAATTCTGCTTAGAGCATTATTATGATGTATATGTGTAATTCTCAGCTAAGCCAGGTAATCGGCTGTGATTGCTTTTCTTCTTCTGTGACTTTTTTTCTTTGCAATTGCTCTGGAAACCAGGTGGCAGAGGAGGACCGGAGGTCTCTGTGTTTAGAATACATGTGCTCACTGTTGATTCTGTCCTCAGTGCTGTTCCTTCTAACATCCGGTTGTCCCTCGTTCCCGAGACACTGTCCTTCCCCGTGCAGAGGGTGGATCAGCCTTTTCCTGGGGTGGTGGCACTCATCTTTCATTTAGCCCACCCCCACCCTCTTTCACCCCTGCTTCCAGAGGCCATGGACACCACCAGTTCCTGAGCTTTTGGGGGTACCTGTGGTGTAAATCAGCTTGATTCTTGAATTTCCCCTTTGCTAGGTTAGGTTTAGCATTTTTGGAGTGCCTATTATTATTGTTTTACGATTTATTCATCTGCTTTTCAGTTTTTTAAAAAAACTTGCTACTGTTATCCTCCCCCCGTTCTGCCTGTTCTTATGTGTTTTTGTTTTTTAAAAAACTCCTTCCTGTGACTTTAGTGGAGGTTTGCAAGGGAGTGAAACAGATGATGCGCATGCATGTGTCTGTGTGTGTCCAATCCACCACATTTATCCAGAAATCTCATAATTTGAATTTAATATTATTTTATTCTGATTTTTATGGTGAGCAATGGAGATGTTGATCTTTTACCTTGATGTTTCTTTTATGTAACTGAATTTAAGTTCAGGAGAATTGCATTATCATCAGAAGGGATTAAAAGGCTGACCTCATCACCAAAACACAGAATAGCCCTTCCTCCCTCATATTTAGTGATGTGGTACAAGTGGCTTGGGACCTACCTATTAGAAAGCATTGGAAGCTAGAGCTAGTCTTTAAGAATTTTTGCCTCTGAATAGTCCTGAATAGTTTTACAAGATAGTCTTAGAAATTTCAAGGTGAGGGACTGTACGTATGTGACCTCATTTTCCTTTGGCCTCAGATTAACTTAAAACCTACATCCCTAATTCTCTGAGTAGAGAAACAGAAAAGATAAACATAGAAAGCAAGACAGAGCCACAGACACATAAATGCACACACACGCGTGCCCACACACACATACATGCCCATGCTCCTAGAGAGAATGATGCACACGGGACAGGGGGAACTGGAAGGTGATCAATTAAGACATTAAGTGTTTTGTGACACATGGACACATCTGCATTTTGCCCTGATAACAAGGCCATCAGCTCATTTTCAGAGGGCTGCTGCCTTCTTCAGCTCGATCCTCAGATCAAAGCAAAACTGTCTGCTTGCCTTTTCCAATCAGAATGGGGTTGCCTAATTTATACTCCTTAATGTGTGATGGTAAGAGACTCCCTCAATTAACTGAATTCTATAGCCAGCAAAATAAAAGGTATACAAAGAGGCGCAGGCTGGAAGAGCTGAAATTCTCATTAAATCAAAAGGTCCAGTATTCATTACCTCGTGCATCTGAGGCTAAACACTAACTATGGTGATCATCAAAGGAGGTTTAATGGGTTAAATTGAGAATATAATCTAATTAAAACATTAGACACGGCAAATAGTTCTTTGATATTCATTAAAAATGGGTGCTTGAGGTTTGTGTGATAGATTATCAATTTGAGGCAGAAACAGCACCCACAACACTGCTTCAAAGTGTCACCATTGTGTGGAAGCGGGGGAAGTGAGAAAAGACATCATCACCAGGTGACGGGTTGGAGATGGAAGGTAACACCAACCAGGCTTCCTGACGGTGATTTTGATCACTGTCTGGGTGGCAAAAAAGAAAGCCTGAGGATTAATTCAGGAGACAAATTTGCTGCAGAAGAAAGAGTCCATTTGGGGCCCAGAGTCTTTAGTGTTGGGATGTCAGCAGGGTTACTCACTGGACATTCATTCTGTTCTCTTTTTTTTCCCCACTCATAATAAGTACTTATTTATTTTTTGTTTTATTGAGGTATAGTTGATTCACAAGGTGGCGATAATTTCTGCTGTTCAGTTCTGCATGTATACACATCCATTCTCTTTCAGATTCCTTCCCCATGTAGATGATCAAAGAATCTTTGGCCGAGTTCTCTGTGTGCTCTACAAGTCCCTGCTGGCTAGTGGTTCCATATGCCACAGTGTGCATATGCTGATCCCAAACCCCCAGCTTTCTGTTCTCTACTTTCTTTTCCTGTACAGACAGCTTCCCAAAGGATAACTGATTATACTTCACGGATTTTAAATTTCTTTTTTTTTTTTTTTGTCTTTATGTAGAGCCGCACCCGCGGCATATGGAGGTTCCCAGGCTAGGGGTCTAACAGGAGTTGTAGCCCTTGGCCTTCGTCACAGCCACAGCAACGCGGGATCTGAGCCACGTCTGCAACCTACACCACAGCTCACGGCAACGCTGGATCCTTAACCCACTGAGCAAGGCCAGGGATTGAACCCGCAACCTCATGGTTCTTGGTCGGATTCGTTAACCACTGAGCCACGAAGGGAACTCCTTTTTTGGTCTTTTTAGGGCTGCATCTGCAGCATATGGAGCTTCCCAGGCTAGGGGTCAAATCGGAGCTGTAGCCGCCGGCCTACACCACAGCCACAGCAACGCAGGATCCGAGCTGTGTCTGTGACCTACACCACAGGTCACGGCAACGCCGGATCCTTAACCCACTGAGCGATGCCAGGGATCCAGTCTGTATTCTCATGGAGACTAGTCGGGTTTGTTAACTGCTGAGCCACAACAGGGACTCCTGGATTTTAAACTTCTGAAGGTTGTTTCTCCTACTGTCAAATTTGCACCATAAGGATATCTGCACTTTAAGCATCTCTTGCAAAAGCTTGGGAATCTAGTGACAAGAGTTACCCTGAAAAGCCAGTCTAGCCACCCCAGTATAAGGTCTGGTCTCTATGTGCTGTCAACTCGGTACAAAAGTCTTTGTAAAATCTTATCAGATATTTTCAGGGCTTCACTAAATGTATTTGGCTGAAATGCTCATCTTATTGTAATCCTCTCAACTTATTAGAGCTGTTTAATAGCGGAAGATCATTTATTCAGCTTATTGAAAATTAATTACTTACATTGCCCAGGTTTGCAGGGGGACAATGAAAAGGCAGTGGAGAGGCAGCAGGGGAGATAAACCTTGCCCGCTAAATTCTTTTCTCTTTGCTTCATTTTACTCAACTGAAAAGAACTGTTCACTTTGCATTTTATTTCATCTTGCACTGTGATGTTTTTACAACCTTTCGGGAGAGCTCCAAATTTTCAGTTATTCCACTGAACCAAAGTTAAGTAACCAAACATGAAGAGTGTGAATCTCAAAGACCCAGGAAACAAAATGAATGAATGAAAAACCTAATTTCCAAAACCTTGTGCTTGGCGTTGAACAGATGTTTGCTTAGGAAACTGAGGCATTTTGTATTTTCTCAGTACCTTTGTGGGAAAGATATGTAGATTGCTCAGTGAGGCAAGATGGGGAATAGAAATAAATACTGTACTTAGTCTGGAGACAGTGGGTTGAAGGGACGGTTCTGAATATCAGATTTTTAGTTGTTCTGAGGTCCTACTTTAGTATATTTTAAAAAGTAGAATAAATGTCTGTAGAAGAAATTTATAAGAATACTTCTTTCTCTTTTTTTGCTTTTAGAGTATACAAATTTTGTCTGACAATATACAGTTTCTTACAATCAGGGATATGGGGGAGTGAAACACTGTGGATAAACAGAATCCATAATAATGAAAAATTTTCACTTTGTGCAACTGTTTTCAGCCCTTTCTCACTGGGAAAACCACTAAAGCAGCAAATGGCGTTTTTCTGTGTCTTTTTGCCTTTCTGTTTTTACCCATTGGGGACAGAAGTTATGAAAACACAGCATTAGGGAGAAGTCCTATAGTCATCCTGTATCCTCTTTGAGAGTCGGATCAACTGTGTATTATTCAAGATTTATTCTTGCCCTAGTAGGAAAAGGTAATCTTTAAAAAGGCATATTTAGGGAGTTCCCGTCGTGGGGCAGTGGTTAACGAATCCGACTAGGAGCCATGAGGTTGCGGTTCAATCTCTGGCCTTGCTCAGTGGGTTAAGGATCCGGCGTTGCCGTGAGCTGTGGTGTAGGCTGCAGGCACGGCTCGGATCCCGCATTGCTGTGGCTGTGGCGTAGGCCAGCAGCTATAGCTCCAATTGGACCCCTAGCCTGGGAACCTCCATATGCTGCGGGTGCGGCCCTAAAAAGACAAAAGACAAAAAAAAACTAAAAAATAAAAAGGCATGTTTAGGAAAGCAACCTTGATTTTTCCTTAAGAACTTCGTTTTCAAGTGCAACTTCTAATATCATTGTATGTTTTGAAGCATATCTTGGAAAGAATGAGTTAAACTTGTCCTGATATCTGCAGACTATCACCCAAATTCAATTCATTTTATGCTATTTTTCAATAAGTAATTAAAAAAGAATCCCTGTTGAGTTTATCCAGTCTGCTATTGTAGACCATTTGCTGTCAACTCAAAGTTCTCAATTAGCTCCAGTGTTGTTATAATTACTGGATGTGTTTTCAAACAACTTCCAGCTAATAACTGTTGGGATGAAGAGTCATTTTCTCACTATGGACTAGACAGAGCGCGCTCATGCTTGCTGCGATGTTTTGACAATGATTCATTAGCCAATAATAAGGCTCCGATTGGAAGCATTAGACATCGGTGCCTTGCTAGGCTTACCTTTTATTTTGTTCTTCGGTATTATCCTTTCTTGAGGTGATTTTCCAGATAACTCCCAAGAGACTCCTTACTATACAAAACAATATCATGAAGACAGCTGTCATTAAATTCAGCTGCTGGTGCAAAAGCTCCCTTTAGGGCGATGCGATGCTCTTGTTGGAAACTCAAGATGGAAAAACATCACAAGAGGAGGCTATAATAAGAGAGGATACATGATTTAAAGGTCCTTTATACCAGCTCATAGAGATTAGGCAGATTAGGCCTATGTCTTTCAGTGGCTTATGTAACATCTGGTCAAAGGCAGGCCCTCCATCAATATATCACTCAAGTTCACAGTTCCTTGCCTTCTAATAGGCGGATTGTTTTTACTTCCTAAATATAGGGAAGAAAAATACTATAAAAATGGATCACTGATCCACTTGAGTCTATTAAAGATCAATATTATTATTACTGGATTTAAAGGAGGAGGAAAAAAAGGTGTCATTCACTGTTTTTGCAGCATCTCTACCCTGTCAACATGTATCAAGTATCGTGGTACCTTAGTGACATTCTGCTGGATCTGACCATTGTGGGTTGACTTGGGGCCAGATGAAGGCCTATTTTGATCTGTTCTTTGATTTCAATCCTAGACATTCAGCAGATATGTTCTGTTTCTTTAGCCAAAGTCATTTTAGGTGCTACCTGTCACTTTCAGTATTTGTGTATAGAGTCTTACATACTAGATGGTAAAGTCTTGCCTTGGTTGTAGAAAAGTTCCCATGTAATGTTGTTTGAAACTGAATCATTGACACTGCTTCAGCTGAGTGTGGCGTCTTTTTAAGTTTTAAAAATTAATTTTGATTTACAATGTGCCAATTTCTGCTGTACAGTAAGGTACACATATGCATACTTTCTTTGGAAATAATCTTTTCCATCATGGTCTATCTCAGCAGACTGGATATAATTCCCTGTCTATGCAGCAGGACCTTGTTGTTTATCCATTCTAAATGTACTAATTTGTGTCTACTAACCCCAAACTCCCAGTCCATCCCAGTCCCTCCCCCTCCCTCTTGGCAGCCACAAGTCTGTTCTCTAAGTCTGTGAGTTTGTTTCTGTTTTGTAGATAGGTCCATGGCGCCATATTTTGGATTCCACACGTAAATGATATATGGTATTTGTCTTTCTCTTTTGGACTTGACTTCACTTAGTACGAGTCTCTATTTCCATTCATGTTGTTGCAAGTAGCATTATTTCATTGTTTTATTACCGAGTAGTATTCCATTGTGTATATGTACCGCATCATCTTAATCCATTCATCTGTTAATGGACATTTAGGTTGTTTCCATGTCTTGGCTATTGTGAATAGTGCTGGTATGAACATATGGGTAGATGTGTCTTTTCAAATTATAGTTTTGTCCAGATATATGCCCAGGAGTTGTATTGCTAGATCATATGATAATTCTATTTTCAGTTTTCTGAGGACGCTCCATACTCTTTACTGTAGTGGTTGTAATGAGTGTGGTTTCCTAATACTGTGTGTTAAAATGCCTGAAGGGTTTAATGCTTAGGTTGAAAGAAAAATGGTTCGGGGAAGGCTTTTGAATGTTTTAGACAAAAAAATTGAAATCGTGTCTCTTTTATTGATTAACATTTGAGGCATTATATGCATGTCTTTATCAATGTGGTAATCAATTTGTTAGATTGTACATGTTAAAAATGCAAGGTACATAGTAATGCGTATTTCTTAAAATGGAACTTAATGATGGCAGTCCCCATCCCAGACTGAAATATGTAACTACTTCCTCCTTGCCTACACAGAAAAACAACTATCTTTTCTCATATATAAGCAAACAGTGCTGTCTTTGGTACTGAAAGCCTGGAGTTTAAGATCTGGCTATTCGCCCATAATAGGACTGAAGGACTTCAGACTCACTTACCCACCCTTCCCTCCTTCCTTCCCTCCTTCCTTCCTTTTGTCTTTATAGGGCTGCACCCATGGCATATGGAGTTCCCAGGCTAGGGGTCTAATAGAAGCTAGAGCTGCTGGCCTACGCCACAGCCACAGCAGCTTGGAATCTGAGCCGCGTCTGTGACCTACACCACAGCTTATGGAAACACCAGATCCTTAACCCACTGAGTGAGACCAGAGATCGAACCAACATTCTCATGCATACTAGTTAGGATCTCAGTGCACTGAGCCATGATGGGAACTCCTCAAAAGATTTTTAAAAAAAATAAAATGTCAATATTCAGTAATAAACTGTGGAATGTTTTTGTCTCACCTAAGGTTTTTGTGTGAAAGCACACAGCTGATGATATTTTACAATATTTGTGATGGCAAGATATTCAGCAAATTTATTTAGCTATTTATTTTATAATGTTTTTTTTTCCATTATAGCTGATTTTCAGTGTTCTGTCAATTTTCTGCTGTGCAGCAAGGTGACCCAGTCACACATGCATGTATGCATTCTGATTTCTCACATCATCATGCTCCATCACAGTGACCAGACGTAGTTCTGCAGGATCCCATTTCAGCAAATTTATATACTCGGAGCAAGTCGCTTTGAGTAAGTCTCTCAGAGTTGCCTGATTTGAGTGTTAGAGGATTTCTAATTAATGTCTTAGAACAGCACTGGGCTTTGTTTACCTGAGTAGGCACATCTAGAAACACTTTCATTTAAAAACAATTTACATATATTTAATGATGGAATAGCAAGGAGCTCCAACTGTAATGCACGGGGAACTATATCTAATTACATGTGACAAATCCATATATGTACATGTAATCGGGTCACCACATGGTGCAGTTGGAAAATCTGACAGAAATCTGTAAACCAGCTATAATGCAAAAATAAAAAGAAAGAAAGAAAGAAAAAAAAACAATTTACATATAAACACTTTGCTAATTTTAGAGATTTTAGAAATGTTTTGGAAATGGTATCTCAAAATTTACTGGTGTTTCGTCCCATCTGAGTTCACCTCAATGGAAATAGAAGTGTTTATACTTTTATCAGAAAAATGAGAAAAAAACATAGGTAGATACATTTATTTCCGGGTAAGAGTTTCATTATGTTAAGAAAGAGGTGTAGTGATCATTTAAGACATGAAAAAATCCAATATAAAACCAAAAAGAGGAGTTCCTGCATCGTGGCACAAGCAGAGGCAAATCTGACTAGGAACCATGAGGTTGTGGGTTTGATCCCTGGCCTCGATCAGTGGGTTAAGGATCCAGCGTAGCCGTGAGCTGTGGTGTAGGCCAGCAGCTGTAGCTCTAATTGGACCCCTAGCCTGGGAACTGGCATTCACTGCAAGTGTGGCCCTGAAAAGCAAAAGACAAACACACACACACACACACAAAAAAACCAAAAAGAAATCAGAAGGTACAATATAAAACCACAAGCCTTTATTCCTTAGTTTATATTCAGCCCCAATTTTAACTGATTTGAAAATAAGTAATTAAAATATTTTTTCTTCCTGCAAAGTCAAATGTGGCACCATGCTGTAAGAGGGCCCATATTTTAAATCCTGTAAGAAGCAGAGATGGACTGACTGCTGATACTGATGATACTGGGTCATCAGTTTCAGTGTAGGGCTACTGGCTGGAGTTTCTCCTCTCCGTGCCCGTTCCCTGGGGTGACTCTGGTTTCGGACACACGTTCGCCTACACAATGTGCAGGACTTTAAAAGCAGCCACAGCCTGTTTCTCCCTTTCGTGTCTACTCTGCAGTATTTCCAGCAGTGAGATTTCGGGTAAAGTGTCTTCTTTTCTGGCATGGGCTGGGTTTTTCTTTTCCTTTGAGGTTTGATCGCTCAGATTTGAAGGTTTGGGTTTGGGGATGGTCTTAGCATATTCCAAAGCCTAAAAGCATAGAGATAAAATGTTATTTTGAAATGGGAAGTGGGCCCTGGATTCCTTAAATTAAATCCAGTCTTAGGAAAATTGTATCGATAATATAAATAGAGATTATTGCTACAATAACATACAAAGGCATGGATGGAAATGGAGACTAAATAGAAAAATACAAATAATGCAATATAAAGCAGTTGAAACAAAATAAATTAGCCATGTAACAAAATGCTGTGGGGAAAAAAAGAGAGTTGAAGAATGATACATTCAGTTGTGCCTTTGGATGCTTTCTTTATAAAACTCGAGTTTTATTCAAGTCAGTTGAAAACAGATTTCTTAGGTGTTTGATCTATTTAGCTTCTGGCATACTTATTTAAATGAAATTTCTATTAAGGAGATTTTAACAGAACCTTCCATCCAAAGAGGATTTGTTACAGCTTGAAACCAAAGCCATCACTGGGGTTGAGATGAAACCGAGCCTCCGTCATTACACCGACCACTCTTGTTTCTAGGCACTTAGAACTCTAGCAAGTATTTATTAGAGGTTGAAAATTCTGTTTTCCTTTTCTTTAGTATATCTATAGAGATCTGGATACTGAAAAAAAGGCAGTCTGTTTTTTTAGGGATGTCATTTCTGAAAGGCATTACAATAAAAATGAGATCATGATTTCTACACTACCTTTATATCACTTTTATTTTTTCTTTGCACGGGGCACTTTTATATTTTAATAAGAGTTCCTTGAGTGCTAAAACAGGAATGGATAGTATATGTAGGTCCTGGATGGGGAAAAAAAATCTCTAAAACAGAAAAACTCTGGATTTCTAAGTGTGTGTAGGTGACTTCCATTGGAATTTCTAATTATAGACTTGTTGCCTTGAATCTTTTCATGAAAAAATAATGGATTGGAGAAAAAAGAAAAAGTGGCACCATGGAAACTCAGTCAAGTGGACTGAGGTCTTCAAGGTCTGAGGAAGAAAGGCCACAGATAGAAAATAGGAGAGTCTGTGAAAGAGAACATGAAGTACGAATCCCTAAACACACCGCAGGGTCACTGGCCCCTCATGAAAGTGGCCCATGTCCTTACTGGGACTGAGGCAAAAGACTTGTACTGCAAAGCTCTATGTCTCCATAGAATAGATTTCATTCACATCAGGACTTAGACTTGGCTGATCTCTGAGAAGGAGAACATTCAGTATTTTTATGAAATCATTTTTCATGGGTGGAGGCCCGTCCCTTACGAAAAATGTGGGGAATGAACCTGAGCGAAACAATGGACTTTCTTCTGACACAGGCACCCAGAGACGCTGGGAAGACTAATTTCTTAAAATTTATATAACGGTAGAGAAGAAAATCAATGGTTAATCAGGATTGCTAGTTTCTGCTAAGAAAACATTTAACCATTCAATTTTTGTGTGACAAACTTGAAATACTAGGAGGAAAGTGTGGAGGACTAAAGATAATAGTGATCTCCAAGAAAAAAGCGAGGCTAACCTTCCAGCATCATGTGTATATACGTTAATTTTTACACCAATATCTAAATGATGGGGAGCTATAAGAACGGCAGTAGTGAAAACATCCTCCTTGTTCAGAAAAGTGTGGGGAATTCATTAAGTCATGAGGTCACAAAGGTTTCCCTTTTTTTTGGGGGGGGAGTCATTTTTTTAATTGAAGTATAATTGATTTACAGTGTGTTTCTGCTGTACAGCAAAATGATTCAGTTATATATATACACACATACATATTATTTTTCATATTCTTCTTCATTATGGGAGGATACTGAATATAGTTTTCTGTGCTATGCAGTAGAACCTTATAATCTATTTATTTTTCATTTTATTATTATTATTTTTGGCTGTACCACCGAACGTTGAAGCTAAGGTTTCCTTTTTTAAAAAAAATATTTTAACTAAGTATAGTTGATTTACAATGTTAATTTCTGCTGTACAGCAAGGTGACTCAATTATATACATATATATCCTTTTTCATATTCTTTTCCATTATGGTTTATCCCAGGATATTGGATATAGTTCCCCATGCTGTACAGTAGGACCTTGTTGTTTAACCCTCCTATATATCACAGTTTGCACCTGCTAATCCCATACTCCTACTCCATCCCTCTCCCAGCCCCTCTCCCTTGGCAACCACCAGTCTGTTCTCTTTGTCATATCATATGGTATTTGTCTTTCTCTTTCGACTTCACTTTATACGAGAATCTCTCGTTGCATCCATGTTGCTGCAAATGACATTTTTCATTCTTTTTTATGGGTGAGTAATATTCCATTGTATATATGTACCACATCTTCTTTATCCACTTGTCAGTGGACATTTAGGTTGTTTCCACGTCTTGGCTATTGTGAAGAGTGCTGCTATGATCATAGGGATATATGTATCTTTTCAAATTATAGTTTTGTCTGGATATATGCCCAGGAATGGAATTACTGGATCATACAGTAACTGTATTTCTAGTTTTTTGAGGAACCTCCATATTGTTTCCCATAGTGGCTACACCAATTTACATTCCCATCAACAGTGCAAGAGGGTTCTCAACAAAGGTTTCCTTTGAACTCTCATTGAAAAGGTAACTACCTTAGTGAGAATTTCTTACCTTTTGCCGAGGGACAGCGGATTTATTTTCAGTTTTGGCTGTTTGTGGCTTTGACAGAAGGGATAGCGTCTTCATGTTGTACTCTTTCACTTGTTTTGCATATTCCTTTTGCTGAGTTAATTTCTGCATCTGTTGAGAGAAAGTGAGGGTGACTCATGGTTGGTTCTTTTTTTTTTCATTTGTTAACAATGAATTTTATTTCAGTTATAGGTGTACAAAGATCATAAGTCAATTCGATAGATTTTGTGTTCTTTACTTAAAGGAACACTAGGAGTTCCCTGGTGGTCTAGTGGTTAAGGTTCTGGTGTTGTCACTGCTGTGGCTCAGGTTTGATCCCTGGCTCAGAAAGTTCCCCATGCTGCAGGCAAGGCCAAAAAAAAAAAAGAAAAAAAGACGACATTCATTTTAGTGAGCTAGGCATACAATATCAACAGGGAAAATGGGATTACTGCATGTAAGGTGAAGGCAGTGAAATGGTTAATGTTTCTCCTAGAAACAGTCTCCCTGGAGGGGGACATCACTGCAGTAGCACACCCAGGGTTCTCTTAACAGTAGCTAAATCACATTCAGCCTCTTCTTTGTTGCGTTTACCCAATTTATTTTCATTTTTGCTTCTAACTTTGAACTCTACTCTCTTTTTATGCCTTGAGTGCAACTGCAGTTAAAACACATTAAATGAAGACCTCCTTTCACTAGAGGAAAGAGAATAAAGTGGATGCACTTTTCATGGGTTGGGAAACTCTTACCCTAAGTGTCTTCTCTGTAGCCACTCTTCAGTATTTTCAAGATAACTCTCTTGGGAAAGACCAACAACCATATAACACATACATCTCTTTTCATGTACACGCGTCCCACTTTTCTGTTTGGGCCTTCAAAACTAAAAGGTGGATACATAAAACAGCGCTGGCTAAGTAATTTTATTTTATGGTAGAAGGAGTGCCTGGGGCTTAGTACCAATGCTGTTTCAGCAGGGGGTCTCTTTAGAGTGGGACACTGGAATTGGGACTTGGTTCTGGGGGTGTATTTATGTCATCCTGCGGAAAGACAAAGGGCAAATCCCAGCCTGGAAATGCTGTATGTACGTCACACTCACTTTGTCTCTGACGGACTCAAGGTCAGGTCCGAGGCCTCCAAGCTTCACGTCTCTGTTCTGATAACCTTTCAGCTTGGAACTCTAAACATACAATCAAAGAGACACTTTCTTTCAAAGACTTGCATGTGTCCCCCCCGCCCCAGTTGTCATGGCCACATAAGGAAAGAAGCAGAACGAAGCCCCGCAGCCTGTGGACCGTGGAAGAGTGGGTGCATTTCCTGACAATCCTCCCGTGTTAAAGGTAGTCAGTGATAAGAGTTTCTTTGGTAATTTGTAGCTGGTGAGCTAACACGTTTTGACTTCTCCACTTTTGCAATAATAAAAAAAAAACCCTTGAAATTCTGCAAATTATAAATAAAAATTTCCAAGCAAGAAAAGTGTGGCTTTGTTATGGACATTTTTAACATAATGGATACATTACTACTTCGCTGCTGCTGCTATGACTAGTATGTCTGGCCTTGTGCTGTTCACTGAACCAAATGATCTCCCTGGAAGAGGCGGTCTGGACGAACCCGGTAAGCACAGGGCTTCAGGGAGAGAGCACGCCCTGCCCAGTGTCATCGTATTCCAAAGAAAGGTGACATCTAAAGGTTAAGAGTCTCAGCAAGACCCAAGGAGAAAATGCATGTCATTCCACGTGATTTTGGATATTTTGAAGTGTACAAATAATTTTATATGATAACTTTTACTACTCTTGAATATTTAAAGGGATGGAATAATAGAGTGAGGCAATTCAATTATTAAATTATGACATGTGAGCACAATAGTAGGCAGGCAAAATACTAAACCTCTCCTGATTGTATGATGGATTAAGACAGTTCCCAGACTCCTGCTTTTAACACAAATTCAGACTTGCTACTTGCAGCAGCTGCCCTTGTGGGAAAACCCAGTCCTTTTTCCTTTGAGTTTGTGACTTCATTTGGTTGTCTTTTTTGGGAAGAGTTGGAAGGGCAACGCCAAGGAGGAGATTTGAGTGACAGTAATGATCTCAGGGCACATCTAAGTTGGAGGTTAATGAAGAGCCATACCACAGAGGTGACAGTTCTATAGTTACTGTGCATGGTACCACCTGGCTACGTGCTCATGACAAGGCATGGTATTTTGCTAAATTTTGAAAGTTTCTCTTAATTATTAAGTCCTAAAATATACAATATCTCTAAATGTGCCCTTTCCTGAGAGAATTTGACAGAGATAGTCCAGACTTTAAAAACAGAAAATTTCATCACAGTTACTGCATGTAATTCTCGCTCTTAGCAGGGAACCTATGTATATGCACGTATCAGCCGTTACAAGAACGTGTTCTAATCACAGAGCCTATTGACTGACTACCGGGAGGTCAGACCCATTAGCTTCTCCATTGCTGTTTCCCAGGCTTAGAGCCAAGTACTCTTTTCTTCAGATCCCAACACTGAGCTCTGGCTGGTGAAATACGGGTGAAAATTCGCTGGAACAGGTGCATCTTGGAAAACTTTTATTCTGACTGGCCAACCTCCCTCCCCCTTTTATCGTGCCTCAAATGTGGATGTGATTTTTGGAGCTGCAGCAGCAATCTTGTAATCAGGAGGAAACAAAAAACAAGAGAATCATACTAATACTGGTTCTAAATGTTTTGAGCTGTAGAACCACCATTGCAACTACCTACTTGTGGATTAATTATAAGAATGAACCCTTACTTGTCAAGTTGCTATAAATAGTAATTATGTGACTTGCAGTTGAAGGCAATGTTTCTATAGCCCTACAATATTTTTATAATACATCTTAGGGCTTCAGAGGACCCAAATCATGCATCATTTAGGCAATACTTCTACACAGCAAGGATTAAAAATTCTGTAAACAGAATTTGCCTGATTTGGGATTCCCATGGTGGCTTAGTAGAAACGAATCTGACTATGCATGAAGATGCAGGTTCAATCCCTGGCCTCACTCAGTGAGTTAAGTATCCAGCATTGCCATGAGCTGTGGTGCAGGTCGCAGACGTGGCTTGTATCTGGCGTTGCTGTAGCTGTGGCGTAGGCCAACGGCTACAGCTCCAATTCGACTCCTAGCCTGGGAACCTTCAAATGGCTTGGGTGCGGCCCTAAAAAAGACAACAACAAAAAAAGAATTTGCACGATTAGAGTGTAAAATATTTATAGTCAAAACTCTTTTGGTGCATCTAATTCTAAGGGTCAGAGAGGATTCTTTCCTAAAGAAGCCTTTGGACAAAAATAATTGAAACATTAGAAACATTAAAGTATAAAGAAGAAATATCGTTCACTCGAGGCATTTCAAAATCATAAATTATCTTTAAGAGAGCAGTCATCACCTGGCAAAACCACTACAGCTGCTTTCTGCCTTATAGATGGATCTGTTCATACTTTTGTAAAATTGTCCCTGGGCCACAAGTTATTTTGTTTTTTTTTCCCACTGAAAGTGTTAATATTATACCGTATTTCCCTGTCCCTAAATTTTTTTCCCAAAAATCTATTTTTTTATGTATAACATTCTGTTGTCTGTTTATAGTTGAATTATTTAGTGAGTCCTCTAAATGCTGAACATTTAAGATGTCCCAGGGATAAGCATCGTTGGTGGGCTGCTCTTATTATTTCTCTGAGATCGATTAAGAGACATGAGATGATTGAGACAGAATCATGAACTTGGAGCCATTCATGAGCATCTCCTTTAACAAAGTATCAGAATGCTCTTTTTGTCCAAGCCTTGATGACACTGGGTATTATCACATTTTAAAACATTTGGCACCTTTTTTTTTTTTTTCTTTTTTAGGGTCGCACCCACGGCATATGGAAGTTCCCAGGATAGGGATCAAATCCGAGCGTAGGCTGCCGGCCTACACCACAGCCACAGCAATGTGGGATCCGAGCTGCATCTGTGACCTACACGACAGCTCACGGCAACGCCAGAACCTTAACCCACTGAGTGAGGCCAGGGATCGAACCCACAACCTCGTGGTTCCTGGTCGAATTCATTTCCACTGCACCAAGGACAGGAACTCCCCTTTGGTACTTTTTAATAGGTGAATGAACTCAGTTATTCTGCACTTTGCAGTTGTTACCTGGGCTAGGCCATCTGTGCCATTGTTTTGCAGTCATCTATTTGACAAAGTAAGCCAATAAAGAAAGAGGAGAGAACCCCAGTCACATCCAAGTCATAAATCCAATTTGTCCAAAACTATGAGAGAACGAAGATCAGTGCCCAGAAACCGCATCCTTAGTCGGAAGCAGCTAAACTTTAATCATTCCACCGACTCACAAAAGATACACAGTGAAGCACGAGTAATTGCTTATTGCAGTTGTTCCCGCTGCCGTTCTTACTATTAATTACCTCGAGTAAATAGCGTGGATGTCACAGAAAAACAGAGCCACAGGTCGGCATTACAGACTGACACCAAGGAGAGAGAGTGGCCCGAAGGGGCCTTCTCCAAATGCCACTGATGCCCGCCCCCCGATAGGATGAGCTGCTGCGAGTGAAGAGATGCTTTTCAAGGGAAAACAACGGCTCCTGACAGTTTGTTCTGGGTGACTGGCAATGAAAAATCCTGGATTTACTTGTTTGCCTCAAGTAATCTTGACTGGTTCTCAGTGCTGTCATTTTGTTTGATCTCTTTCCATCAAAAATCTTTTTAACGGCATGACTGGGATAAAATTCACACACCACAAAATTCACCCATTTGAAGTTGTAGGATTCCACGGTTTTGAATATTCGTCAAATTGAGCAAGCATCGCCACAATCCAATTTTAGGACATTTTCATTATCCTAAGAAGAAACCCCAGACCCATTAGCAGGCAGTCCCCACCCCCCACCTCCAGTCCTCGGCAACGACTAATCTACTTTCTGTCTCTTCAAAAGGCTCTCATAGTAAAATAATCCCTAGCATTTACTTTGATTTTACCTCTCTGGCTGTTACGAGAACAAAAGGTGCCAATAGCACCATGCCCCCCAATTTTTAAAATTAAATCAACAGTAATCATCTCATTAGGTCTCCAGACACCGAAGGAAAAGAAAAGCAGGTTTGCAACAGATTCCCTGATGTCGATCGATGCTCGTCTTTGCCTGAGATGCCCGGAGGCTGACCTCAGCCAGCCCCGGCTCCAGCCGAAGCCTGACCAATCCAGCCCTGCCCCTCGGAACTGGTGTGTCCACCCTTGGTCGCTTTAGCACAAAGGGTGGACGCGTAGGATTTCCTGGGGGAAGGTTTCTGACCGTAATTAGTCACACTTCCTCTCAAGCCACAAGAGTGACTTTTCTTGTAAACTTGGGGCCAAATGTGCCCGAGCGGACAATGACATTGACTGTCCTGGGAGGACTTGTTTCAGCTCTGAGATGTTGTGCCCTGCTGTGGGGGACCCTGCAGGGCTCTCTTCCAGAACATTCCTCAGATGTGTAAGGGCGAGGAAGTTACTCAAAGACGGGATGAAAAACAATGCCTCAAATACTGAGGACCAGCAAGTGGAGGAAATTTGCTCTGCGGTTGCTAAACTTAATCCCAATAAAGCTCTTCTTAGGAGCAGTCGAGCAGCAATACCCAGATTGTCTGTGACAACAAACACATGAGTTAATCACTGCAGCTCGGCTCGACACAGTCAGCTGCCAGAGGACTCCCTTCAGCAGGTATTTGGTGGCGGGTGGTGGTAGGTATTTTGATACTGTTTGTCGTCCCGACGTCTGGCTTCAATGGCGGGGACAATAGCTGAGGATTCATGAATCGGTCACCACAGAACTGCCAAAAGGAGAGGGACGGCGCTTGCGCCTATTATCTTGACAAATCCTCAGATTTTTAACGCGATTCAAGTCGATTCCCTTGGAAACCAGGGGATTTGCTTTGACTAGGAAATGGGCATGACCTGGGCAATGCGTCCCCCTGTCTGGGGCCCGGCTGTCCTGTACAGAGAGCTCGGGTCTCAATCATTTTAGCTTCTGGAATGGCCTCCCGGACAAAGAGGGCTTCTGTGTCACTGTCAGAGGTAGGCCGAAGGGGTGGGACGGAGAAAGTGGATCGTGTGGACTGCACCGTCTCTGAAGGAAGGCGGGAAGGGAGGGGTTCCCGGAGCTGCAGAGAGGGCTTGCGAGGCAGCAAGTGGAAGCGCTCTGTGTCCCTCTGCCCTGCCCCCCCGACCTTAGATGCCGGTGACAGACACCATCCCCAGGGACCGTCCTCTGCCTTTTCCTGGGAACACCGGAATTCAGACTACAAAGACACCCGCTCTTTACTAGGTGCTAAGCTAAGGTTTAGCACCTTAATAAGTACGTTTGTAATAAGTACATTAGTTCATGTAACTGTCTAATCAAACCTACGAAAAGAACCATTCTGACTGTGCACATGAGGAAAGAGGGCTGGGTGAGTTAATAGCTGCCCAGTCACAGAGAGATTAGGTGAGGAGAATGAAGAAATATCCGAGTCCGTGACTTCTATTAAACTGCTCACTAGGAACTGAGTTCAAAGCTCGCATTTTCGACATTAATCCACAGTTGGCAAGAACCCTAATCCAGAAGGTTCTCTTCCAAGGCAGTGTGTCTGAGCTATTTTTAGGCCCCTGGTAACTCATAACCTCGGGAGTGAACAGGTGTCCTCACCTTGAGACCATGTTGGCTCCTAAGCCTCGAATACGCCTCCCTCTAGAAGTGATGACGTGCGTGGCGTCTGGCTTCCTAGCCTGCTTTACAAACCCTATTCCGTTCACGAAGTACTTGGAAACAGTGCTAAATCAGACCTCAGTACCTAACTACCGTGTAAGGATTCTTCTGTGGAAAAAAAGAAGTTACTTGTGATCCCAGAAACACATTTCCTCTCATTTACAATGAAGCTGGGGATTATTCCAGCTCCAAACAACTAGGAGTGGTTTCCAAGTCCTGGGCAAGAACTAGGACCGCCCGCAGGGTGAAGGGTGTGAGGCGGGTCCGGTGAGGAGCCCAGGCGGGGTGGGTGAAGGAGCAGAGGAAGGGACCCCGGGGCTTGAGTGAGCCGAGGGCCTGGCTGCGCAGGCTCTGAGGTCGGCTCTCAGGAGGACACATCAAGCCAGTCCCCCTTTTCTTCTCTGTCCTGTGACCCAGCGTCGTTCTAGCCCAGTTTTCTCGTCTCTCTGAGGATCCCAGGTGAGGGTCCGCTGACTTCACATCCCTTAACTTCCTGGAGTGCTTGGCATCTCCCTGCACACCGTAGAGCAGTCTTTCTATTTTTTTTTTTTTTTGCCTTTTGTCATTTTAGGGCCACACCCGCAGCATGTGGAGGTTCCCAGGCTAGGGGTCTAATCGGAGCTGTAGCCATTGGCCTGCGCCACAGCCACAGCAACGCAGGATACGAGCCGCATCTGCGACCTGCACCACAGCTCATGGCAACGCCGGATCCTTAACCCACTGAGCAAGGCCAGGGATCGAACCCGCAACCTCATGGTTCCTAGTCGGATTCGTTAACCACTGCGCCACGATGGGAACTCCTAGAGCAGTCTTTCTAAAACGCGGATCCAACCGTGGTTGAATTCTTCACTGACTCCCACCAACCTGTACCCCTACCCCCCAGCCGGGAGGCTGGGGCGCCCCCCTTCTTCCAATGACGAGGTCCTCGAAGACCTGACCCCGACCTACTTCTCATCTCTGGACACTCAGCACCTCCCAGTACCTCCCAGTTTGAGTGACAGCAAACCCTGACATGCTTCAGTTCCTAGCATGGGACATAGTCCCCTAAGCTTTGGAACAGGGTCCCCGTGCCAGAAATGTTCCTTCAGTCTTTCTCCTTTAGCTAACTCTCCGTCATCCTCTAAGATGCCTCCCGATCACTTCCCGAGGCTCTGCGTGACCCCAGGTGGGGATGCGACCTTCTTTGTGCTCCTTCGTGTTCCCCGTATTTTTTTTTTCAACACAATACCGAAGCCACTGACACACGCGCAGTCCCCAGTTCCATGCAACTGCAAGCTCCTTCTCTATGCATCCCACAGCTGATGCTGTTCCCGGCAGGAATTCAACAACTATGTGTTGAAACTGAACTAAGGATGGCTCCTTAAAACTGCCTGACAGTGGACGTCTCATTGGACCCAGACCCTCTTTCCCCCAGCTGTTGGGAGTGTCGTCTGCTGGGGCTGAGTCCCTCCCTAAGAACTGCCCTCAGTCAAATGGAGCCGCTGTGCCCAAAGTTACAGCCCTTCCCCAGGGGCAGTGAGTAGCCAGTGGGTGATCCTGCTGTGGGAACAAAAGCTTGGGTTCCTTGCCTTTGAGGGGCCATGCCAACTTTAGAGCCCTAGTGGGCTTGGCTGTGGTGTGTGTTGCCCCTGCCCCAAAGGTGCCCCTTCTCCCTGGGCCCGGCCCCGCCCCTCCCCTTATAGGTGTGGTTCCTGAAGCTCTCCGTACAAATCTCCTTTTCTGAGTCTGTTCCCCAGGGACCCTGACTCACCACAGGCCTACTGCTTCCAACCAGGAGGGAGCAGTAAATCAGAACACATTTTCCAGCATTTTCCTTACTATTTGACACTAGCAACAACTGATCTTTGGCTTTTTTGTTTTTTTAATTGTGACAGTGGAGAAATACAGGACATAAAAAGCCTCCTTCGATGAGCCTTATTTCTTCCTGGAAAACCTCCTCTTTGCCTCCCACCCCATCTCCTTTCTTTAACAAAAGAGACCTGATGTGAAATGTTGAAGTACACAAAAATGCTGGTATTGGTGAATCTCGTAGTGCACAAAGAACTCAGCAAAGCTTGGCAAACAATTCAGAAACCTTCGTCACTGGCTGTTTTGGGTGTTTTACTGCAGGAGCTGAGTTGAGATGAGGCCAAGAAGGGTTCTCAGGGGGCGGGACGGAGGCGGGGGAGGGCAGATGGGGGAGGGGGAACGACCTTCAAGGTCCCTGTGTAGTATCAAAAGGAAAGGTTATTTGGTTAAAAACAGACAAAAGTTACTTGGTAAGTCAGACGCTTTTGTTACCTTAGGGCTGCTTCTCTTCCTATGCTTTTTCCCTTTTTCCAGTTGAAACAGGTAGCCTTCAGAATTGCTACGGATAATTTTCCCTTGGTTTCTTTGGCTTTTCTCTGAAGTGAGTTGGGATTCACTTTCCACCCTTGACAGTATGGGTGGGAGAGTGACTCCCGGCAAGGCTCCTTCGTGGGGCTGCACCTCGGTCAGCTGCAGCAGGGCTTGCTGATGCTGCTCCATTATCTGCGAGAGCCGGGAGTCGGGAGATGCTCCAGCAGGCTGGCTGTCAGAGGAAGAATGGAATTTCCTTGAGGGGGAGAAAAAAAGGCGCAAATCTGTTAATAAAACCTGGATACAGAAGACTTTTAGCATCAAAGTCTTTCTGAACCATTACTTTGATGCATTTATCACTCCCCCAATCAAATTAAGGTCCTTTAACTTAATCTTTTCACAAGTACATTCATTTCTTATCTTAATATCCTATTTTTTCTAAAGAATATTCTAGCTCTGACCTAGAACTTTCATTTAGTGCGTCCAGAATAGAAAAAAAACTCCACTGTTGTGAAAAATTAGAGACCTCCCCATCCACAAAATAGCTGGAAATGTTGGATTAAATTAAACATCATTTTACTTATATAGCTGAATTTGTAAGAGAGACAGGAAATCTTCAAAGACCACAAGCTAAACAGGAACTAAATCTAAAGCAGATTTTGGATAAGCTGAAGCGACAGATTTCTTTGAGGGAATTTTGGACCTAAGTGCTTGAGTTTTAACATTTACACTGGGATGGGGTTTATGAGACCTTGGCCTTGTGTGGGGCAGGGAATCTGAACTGAGATGCCTGTGTAAAGGCTGTCACTCTTGAAGAGCTACGCCCTCAATAAAAAGGTGGATTCATGAAAAACTCATTGACCAGCCTTGAGAAACAACAGAGCAAGCTTATCTGAGTTTCGGCTCTGAATTGGAAACAAGTTCCCTGTGAGTATCTATGGGACAATATTTGGAATTTAAATTTACCTTACCCACGTAATCATGGAAATCCAGCACCAAGAAATTAACATAAAAATGATCCTGGGGTAAGGCCACCTGTGTTTGTGTCTGGGCAAAGCAAACACAGAAGTTCTCTGGAAGGATACACTCCCACCCAAGCCTGCCTTGGTGTCTGCAGCTCAGATGGCTAAACATAAGTTCACAATCCAAAATCCTAGAACATATGAGGAAATAACCTGCCAAGTGTGAGAGTCAGACACATGAACACAGTAGATTTCTAGATAGCATTCATAAGTAAACATGTTTATGATTAAAGATGTGAAAGAAGAAATCAAATCCCTGAGAAATGTATTCTTGAAAAACAACCAGGAAGGTTTTAATCAAAACCGTAAAGAAAAGTTTAGACGTGAAAGGCACCATCACTGAAATTTACAACTCAGTAGATATATTAAAGAGTATGAAGAGACTTATAAACAGGAAATTTCTCAGAAAGAAGCACAGAGAGATAAGAGTTGGAAAATAAGAAACAATTTGAAGGACACAGAGTCTAGAATAAGAGAATCAAATGTACATCTATTTGGTGTTCCTGAAGGAAAAAATAGAACAGATATCGGAGACATAATATTCAAAGGGGAAATGGGTAATAATTTTCCAGAGTTTATGAAAGAGATGAACTATCATATTTTGGAATAACAGAAAAATCAAAAGCAGGATTACAAATTTCAACCCTAGATACTTCAGAACACCAAAAACAAAAAAGAGCCCTCAAACAAGAAAAAAAAGAGAAAAAAAAGATAATTACATTGACAAAAAGACTTTTCAAAGAAATACGGAAGCGAAGAAATACAAAAATGGTATTTTCAAAGAGTTTAACTCAAATAAACTATAAGATAGAGAGTAAGGTTAAACTATAAGACACAGTAAACAAAAGAAATTTCAGGTTTACCAGGGAAATGCACTTGCTGCAAGAACTTCTAAAGGATCTACTTCAGAAAAAAAATAAAGCAGAAAAAAGAATGTGAGGCAAAGCATTAATAAACAATGAGTTAAATGTAAAACAGCACTGATTCTTTTTTTTTTTTTTTTTTGCCTTTTGTCATTTTTTAGGGCCGCACCCGCAGCATGTGGAGGTTCCCAGGCTAGGGGTCTAATCGGAGCTGTAGCCACTGGCCTACGCCGCAGCCACAGCAACGCAGGATCCGAGCCGTGTCTGCAACCTACACCACAGCTCACGGCAACACCGGATCGTTAACCCACCGAGCAAGGCCAGGGATCGAACCCACAACCTCATGGTTCCTAGTCGGATTCGTTAATCACTGCGCCACCACAGGAACTCCATCAGCACTGATTCTATACAACAATAATACAAGCAACGATTAATTTTCAAGATGCTAGACAAGATTAAGATGTGTGACAGAAAAGTTGACTGGATTAGAACAATCCCACGATTCTGAATATGGCTGGAGGATAATAGAAATATCAATTCTAGACTAGTTAAGTATATAAGTTAAAATAAAGAGAATATGTTATTTTCAAATCAGTAGAGGGAAAATGTAACAGAAAATTCTCTCAGTTCAACAGACAATATTAAGGCAAGAAGCATAGAAAAAGTTTGGTGGGGGAGTTCCTGTCTTGGCTCAGCGGAAACAAATCTGACTAGCATCCATAAGGTTGCAGGTTCAATCCCTGACTGTGCTCAGTGGGTTAAGGATCCAGCGTTGCTGTGGTGTAGGTCACAGATGTGCCTCGTGGCTTGGATCTGATGTGGCTGTGGCGTAGGCCAGCTCCTACAGCTCTGATTCGACCCCTAGCCTGGGAACCTCCATATGCTGAAAGCGTGGCCCTAAAAAAGCAAAAAAAAAAAAGAAAAAAAAAGTTGGGTGGTTAGGACAAATTAAGATAGTAGAAATAAATCCAAATATGTGTGTGAGTATCACAAAAAATGTAAGTAGTCTAAAGTTAAAATCTGCCCACAAACAACATCAAAAGAAAAGCCAAACAAAAAAACACGTGAACTGAATAGTTTTAAAGGAAAATACTAGGAAACTTTCAAGTATCAGATTAAGTCCAATTGTATATGAAGTGTCCCAGAAGATATAAAACAGGGTAATAATTACTTTAAGGCTGATATAATCGTTGTTTTGTTTTTGCTTTTTAGGGCTGCACCTAGAGCATATGGATGTTCCCAGGCTGGGGGCCCAATCGGAGCTGTAGCTGCCAGCCTACTCCACAGCCACAGCAACGCCAGATCTGAGCCGCGTCTGAGACCTACACCACAGCTCATGGCAACACCGGATCCTTGACCCACTCAGCAAGGCCAGGGATCGAACCCGCATCCTCATGGATACTAGTCGGATTCGTTTCTGCTGCGCCACAGTGGGAACTCCCAAGGCTGGAATAGTCTTGATAACACATCCAGATGGGGCCAGCGGCAGACTGGAAAATTTTAAGTCAGTCTCACTTCCTGCATGTGAGATGTTAAATCCTAAACAGAAAGAAGAAGGTATACATATATGTGTAACTGGGTCACCCTGCTGTACAGTAGAAAACTGACAGGACACTGTAAACCAGCTAAAATGGAAAAATAAAAATCATTATAAAATAAAAATAATTTAAAAAAAGTTTTAACAAATCACATCGAGCCATTTATTAAAAATAGTGTGACAAGTTGGGTTATCCTAGGAATAAAAGGATGGTGAAATATTAGAAAATTTGTTAATACATTTAACTACATTATAGGAGAATATTTTTCAATTAATGCAGAAAAAGTATTTAATAACATCAAATACCTATTTATGTTATAAGTTCTTTGCAAAAAAAAAAAAAAGGAATTGGAGGGCATTTGCTACCCAGCTTCCTAACTACTAAAATTTGAATATTTTTAATGGCAAAAATGTTAGAAGCACTCCCTCTAAAGTCAGGGAAAAAAAGACAAGAAGACCTGCTTTCTATCTACCACTATCTCTTCTAACAGGCTAATTCTGAATCTTATTAAATGTACTTTGTGGGAGTTCCCGTCGTGGCTCAGTGGTTAATGAATCCGACTAGGAACCATAAGGTTGTGGGTTTGATCCTTGGCATCGCTCAGTGGGTTAAGGATCTGGTGTTGCCGTGAGCTGTGGTGTAGGTTGCAGACGCGGATGGGATCCCGCATTGCAGTGGCTGTGGCATCAGCTGGCGGCTACAGCTCCTGTTAGACCCCCAGCCTGGGAACCTCCATATGCCGTGGGTGCGGCCCTGAAAAGACAATAAATAAATGAATGAATGTATGTATGTATGTATGTACTTTCTGTACCTCTAAGCATAGCACTTAAATGTCTCCTGTCATTAGTATGTGTAAAATCGTGTCTTTACTTTGAAAATAATCTCCTTGAAAGTTCTCATGAATCATACTGTATTTGTTTCTTGCGCAGCATCCTAGTCCTATTTCAGCCATATCAGGTGTGTAATAAACACAGTGGATGACGTCAAGAGATACCCCCTGAACTGATGTTTAAAATAACTTTTTTCTTCTAATTATGGAAGTAATGCGTCTACATTGTAGGGAACTTGGACGACTCAGAAAGTATAAAGAAATGAAAAATAGCTCCAGTCTCTTACCAGAGAGAACCACCATTGACATTTTGGTGCATTTTTCATCTTCCATGCACATTTTAACCTAGTAGGTAAAGCTCATACTCTGTAGGTGTCATTTTTAAATGTTACTATTTTCTCTTTATAGAAGCAGTTCCTTATAAGCATAATGTTTAATGGCTATACAATATTAAATATCATAATTTACCTAAACATTTCCTTACTGTTCAATTATTGTCATTTTGTAACTGGTGATTTTTACACATACAGATCTTTTCTGTATTTTAGGTTAGTTCTTTAGGATGGACCCTTACGGGGTTGGAGATAATTTGTTTCCTCCAAACGTTACTTGCAACCCTCAAAAAATACTAATTTTTTTGACTGAGTCCCTCTGTCTTTCTCTTCTCCCTCCAACCTCTGGTTTAACTACACTAGAAAAACTAGAGGAGACAAAGAAGAAATACGTCAAAAGTGGACTGTTTTAGGAGTTCCCATTGTGGCTCAGCGGGTTAAAAACCTGGCTAGTATACGTAAGGATTTAGATTCCATCCCTGGCCTCTATCAGTGGGTTAAGGATCCTGAGCTGTTGCGAGCTGCAGTGTAGGTTGTAGATGTTGCAGATGCGGCTCGGATCTGGTGCTGCTATGGCTGTGGCGTAGGCTGGCAGCTGCAGCTCCAGTTTGGGAACTTCCATATGCTGTAGCTGCAGCTCTAAAAAGGAAAAAAAAAAAAAGTGGACTATTTTAGGCAGAAATCAGAGTCAAGGACAGTAACTGAATTTTTCCTCTTACCTGACCGTCACCGTGAAACCGCCCCCACTCGCCTCCCCACCTGCCATCCCACCCTCCCTCTCCTGTCTTTCCCCAGCAGTCTCTTGTTGCTCTAGAAAACTATTTGAGAACAGGGAATTCTTACCATAATATTTCTAAGTTCTTGTATTTTGTTTCTGTATAAGTCTGTTTGGGTTGCTTCTTATTTTCAGTTGATCCGTTAACATTTACATTAGAAACAGACTGAAAGCCTTTCTGGCTAAAGGACACTTGTTTCTTAGCAATTTCATGAAGGTAGTTCAAGTCCGTGTTGGAAAGAGTGCTGAAGTGTAGCTGCTGATAAAACCTTTTCTCTTCTTGATCTTTGAGTCCTCTTTCTCTGTTAACTTTCATCACCGAGTGATATCTGGTGGAATTTTTATGTAATGCCTCCTGAGGGGGAGCAGATTTATCGGAGGTTACTTGGGGACCCTGGCTTCTCAGTACACTTGAGTGTCGTACATCATTGTTCGGGGCATTCAGAACCACAATTGTTTCATGTTTTACTGGAGTATCAGTAGGCTTATTGTGCTTTTGCTGCTGTCTGGGAATGTTATTTTGGTTTCCTTGACTGACAACCAGCTCTTTAGTCACCAAAGACTTTGGGCCATGCCGGTGTTTATGCTGTTTTCGAACCTTGTGCTTGGCTGGTCTTCTGGAAGGCTGCTGGCCATTGGTTGTTTCAGAAGATTGATCTCTTGGTCCACTGCTTGATTTTGCACTTTCATATTGAGGCCAGTGTTCCTGGTAATCCTAAAAAGATATTTTTAGTTAGAGTTACAAGATTGGCACTCTTCACAAGTTTTAAATGAGTGATTTTCAAACTGAGCATTGAGACTTCTAGGAAGATGGCTGCGGTTTTGAAAGGAGATAAAGAGAACAGAGGGTTCCTTCCTAATCTCAGACAACTGTAGAGTGGCTGAGTGATTCCTCCTGGCAATTTCAGATTATGGATTTTCTAGAAAGAAACAGCTAGAATGGGCATTCTATTAAGGCCAAATCTTTGACTTAAAATGTTGCAAAATGAAGCATTACCAAACTGGGGGGGGGGCAGCTTAACCTCTAAAGAGCTGCAACAAAGGAAGTGCAAAGCAACATCAAAATATGCAAGTTTATTTTAGCTAAAATGACTATTTTTTAAAAATCTTTATCAGAACGAATATCAGTGATTTGCTTTACCCACAAGTTTAGTATGAAATACAGCTCAGATGATCAGATCTTCTTACTCATATAGGTCAGAAGCTAGAAATGACCTCTTCACCAGATGAAACAAATTAGATTTTATTCAGAGGATTATAAAAGAGTCTGCGATAGGACATTTGTGAAACCACAAGGGTTGTTTTGCTTCTGTTCCTTAATATAGCCTGTACTTAGGCAATCAAACATCTGGGGGAAATGTTTCAATTTCAGAACAGTCTTTATGCTTTCCAAAGTCTTGTAACAACAAAATGTACTCCTGGTATAATAGACACACTATGTAACTATATTGTGCTAAGCCATTTAGACATATTTTCCAAGGAATAAAGCACTCATTACTTTGTGAAAAACTAGCTGAGTTAAGAGGCCTTTGGAAAGAATGATTAAATGCTTACTGAAAACAGTAAGATGACCATATGCTCCCGTGTGTTATATAACTGCAACATATTTTTTCCTTTCTGAACACACATATAAAAAGCCTCCACGGCTGTATCTATGCAATGTTAATAGAAAAATACAAGTTACCCAGCTTGTTCTAGAGAAAAAAACCTGAAATGAGTAAATCATGTTTTTGCTCAAATTGTTTGCTTCAGCTTGCTGTGAAGAATGATCAAATTATTGCAATAGGTTCAACTTTTATTTCACTTTTCTGATATAATTGCTAAAACTCATCCTATCCCTGGTATAACGTTAAAGGGTATTCTACTTCTAAAGTCTCATAATGCTAAGGTTGAGATGATAAAATTTAAAACAGTAATATACAATATTACTTCTGATACCAGAATTTAAAGTAAGAATGGCTTATAATTTGAAATTTAGAGCATGCTGTTCTTAGAATTTGAAATTTCCTTTTTTTTTGTCTTTTCTAGGGCCGCACCTGCGGTATATGGAGGTTCCCAGACTAGGGGTCTAACAGCAGCTGTAGCTGCCGGCCTTCGCCACAGCCACAGCAACGCGGGAGACACAGCGGCTCTCTTCAGGGCTGTCGTCACTGCCCTTGAAGGTCAGAAGGGACCCCCCCCTTGCTCTGATCTAGAAATATTTATTGATGCCGATGATGTCATTCTTTTCAATATTTGTTCAGCCTTTTAATTGCTAAAAAAATTAAGTGACCAGGCGCTCTTTTTTCCTGCTGCCATCTGACTGTACTTGGCCCAGTTCTCTCTCCTCAATCCCGCCAAACAACCTATCAGGAATTTTTCCCGAGGGTGCCAGACCCCAAATCTTGGGTTACCACTTGGTCTTAATCATGTTATACTTTTGCTGCTGACAAGTCCGATTACAATACTGCCCTTCGCAGGGTGCTTTGTCAACAAGGCCGTGCTTTGTCATCATGTCATGAAACTTCAACGGTCTCAAGTGTTAAATCCACTATTCACGTAAATAGAAGTGCCCAGAGACGGCATTTCAGTCCCCAGAGGGAAAGCCGTTTACGGGCTCGATGAGACTCCTCTCACCTTCTGAGCGGCCTACTTGAGAGCTGGGGTTGAGTGAAGATTTGTTACCTACAATCGGGGCACCAGGTGTCACTCTTTAGGTGGCAAGACCCGAGTTCCCTGAAGTTAATAGACAAAGCCGTTCTCTGGCTTCTTAGTCTCCGTCAGCACTGAAATCCTCTATTTCACCCACCGCTCTCCGGGGCTCTTTTGTTGCCAGCGCTCACAATCAGTCCAGGCCGCATGCACTCCGAACAACTGCTTAGTGGCAGGGGGTTGTCCCCACACACACAGAGCGGAGTCCTCTGGCTTGAACCCTGGCTCTGTGGTGCCTCATGCCGAGACGATAATTTCTTAGTAAGATCCGTACTTCGTTATCAATGGTCCTTCGCACTGTGCCGTCCGTGGAGAGTTTGCCCCCAGCCCTGCGGAAGGGAGAGTCTGGCTGTTCCCCTTCCATGACCCTCCCGTCTACATGACAGAAGCAGAGGGGGTAAGGCACCCTTTGATCTCTACCAAAATGTTCATCTGCTTTAAAACAAAAGCTATTCTTGTCCTTAAGCCACCCCGATCCACCCTGAAGTCCTAAGGGTCGTGCCTGGGCCCCAAGATTAGCTCTGACCTAGCGAGGTTTCTGTTGTGTTTATTAACCAAAAACATGAGTTCTTGGAGTTTGGGTTTTCCATTCCATCTGTGAATAGTAATATAATTTAGAGAGCACACTAATTATCTCTGCTTTTCAGCTCTGGTTTAGAAGGACCCAATGTTCAGACGAATAAAAAAGCCTGGCCCTGTTGACGGTGTTAGAGGCAAAACCAAATTAAGAGCTCTTGGGAGTTCCCGTCAAGGCTCAGCAGTAATGAACTGACTCGTATCCTTGAGGACGTGGGTTCGATCTCTGGTCCTGCTCAGTAGGGTTAAAGATCGGCGTTGCCATGTGCTACGATGTAGGTCACAGATGTGGCTTGGATCCTGTGTTTCTGTGGCTGTGGTATAGGCCAGGAGCTGCAGCTCCCATTCGACCCCTAGCCTTGGAACCTCCATATGTCACAAGTGTGGCCCTAAAAATCCAAAAAAAAAAAAGCTCTTTGGAAAGATGGGAAGGTTACACTCAGGGTGTGGTTACAAGAACTTTAATTAGTCAAAGATGCTATGTATCTTTCACACTATCATTTCTTTTCCTTGTCTACAGAGTCAAGAGTTATTTTAAGAATTATTTAGATGCAAGAAAGAAAATGTTCTATTTTATCCTTTTGAAGCCTTACTTAACTGGAGAACTTTCTTCTTTTCCTATGGACAACATGCTCCTTTCCTGGGAAGGATCTTCTGCCAGCGGGAGTGGGCCCTTTCTCACTGCTTGGCAAGGGTCTGACCCTTAGCTAAGTACTGTGTCTGGTTCTGAGCACACAGCGGAAGTGGGATTTGGAAAACCTGTTAAGATTCACGGGCGAGCACACATGATTCAGGACGAGACCTAGGTGGACAGGTAAGGTGATGAGGGATAGACTGGCTTGAAGTAAGGATCTTAGGCGTGCATAAGGCACTCGCACGGAAAAGGATGAGGATGGCCTTCAATTCTCAGTATTTTTAAAGTGAAAATACACAGGCTTAAGTGGCCTCAGGGCTTTGTTTCCAGCATAGCAGCTTTCTTTTCCATCTCCAGTTTCATTCTTTCCAGCATGTAAATGTGTTCAAGTCTTTTCCACTAAAAAATCGAAATAATCTCCTTTACTTGATCTCATTATCCAGTTACATCTCATCTCTTTTTTAAAAAATATATTTCATCCTAATTGTATTTTAGTTTTTTTTTTTTTTTTTTTTTTTTGGCCACATCCATGGCATGTGGAAGTTTCTGGGCCAGGGATCAAACCCGCTCCACAGCAGTGACAATGCCGGATCCTTAATCCACTGAGCCACCAGGGAACTCCTTACCTCTTATCTCTTAATCCATAGCCAAGCACCATAAAAGGCAGGCTCTCCTCGCTTCCCCAGCTCTTACTGTGACCTCTGCACCCTGCAGGAGAGTCCTTATTCTCGCCACCCCACTGGAACTGCTCTGCTTAGGCCGCCAGTGACCTCTTAGTTGCTAAATCCTACAGAACCGTTTTCTTTAATTTTCTGTTTCTTCAAACTTCCAAAATGATTTCAGACTGAACAGAAAAATGGCATGAAGAGCACAGAGAACTCCCAGATATCCTCACCAATTCACCACTCTTTAACATTTCATCTTTCTCTCTTTCTGGATCTCTCTCTCCCTATGTAGACAGAGGCACAAATATACATTCTGTCATTTATAAATTGTTGTTTGTACCCTCATTCCTTAGTTTGTCTGAGTCATTTGAGATTTGCAGATATGGGTGGCACACATCATTCCCTTTTCGTGGGCACCTTTTTACGCGTCTTCTCTGTAGAGTCAGACCCTGTTCACTGGTTTCTCTTGAAATTTTCATGTCTCGGGTTCCTTGACACTGTTTTATCCTGGTCAGCTTTCTGCCTCTCTGGCAGTCCCTTTGCCATTTCTTACCTCCTCTTCTGTACCTCTGCTCATTTTTATATTCTTACCCATCTCTCCAGGGCCCTGTTCTTGAGGACCCCCCCCTTCTCCCACTCCCCTCAAGTCCTGGAGCAGCTCAGCAGTTCCCGAGGTTGCAGCCCATCGGGGAATTCTTATGATGCAACTGTACACGGGCCAACTCAGAGGTCCGTCCTGAGTTCCAGGTTCCCCCTGCAGGTGCCTTCAGAGTAACATCAGGCCCACCCCTGGCCTCACGCCCTCCCCTCTTTCATTCCCAGCACCAGGGACCCCCTCTTCTTCCTCAGTGGTGTCAGTGCTGCTAATCAGACACTCAGAAACCACTCGCTTTCTCTCTCCCACCATTTAACTTGTATTTAAGCAATTGCTAAGTTTGTTAATTCCACTTCGTGACCGTCTCAAGGCAGCGGCTGGGGGGATCAGGTGCTGTCCTGACCTGCAAGGAGTTTAATCCAGCTGGGGGAATAAGATATACCCACCCTACCGCAAAGTGAACTAATGGCATGGGAGCGTGTGACAAACAGAGCAAATGCTGCCCCCTTCCAGCTCTCTCCTTGTCTCTTGCAGAAGCTACAGCAGAAGTCACCTGACTGGTTTTGCTGTCTCTGCGGTCTTATTCCTTTCGAAGCTATTCTTCAGACTTTGGCTAGAGTGAGTTTTCTAACATGCGAACCCAATGTCATTAAATCATGATGCTGATGAAATCGATGATGCTTAAATTTTGCCAGTGACTTCCTGCTCTTTGTAGGCTAAAATCGAAAATCATTTTGCCCCCCTCTTTTTATGGCTGCACCCATAGTATATGCAAGTTCCCGGGTCAGGGACTCAGTCTGGGCTGCAGCTGCACCTCAAACCCACTGCCCAGGGCTGGGGACCAAACCCTCTCCTGCACAGCAACCCAAGTCACTAACCCACTGTGTCACAGTGGGAACTCCAGATGGACATAAAAAGCCTTTCGTGGCCCCTCGCTAACCTGCCCCGCCCCTGTCCCACCACCCTTCGCTCACGGTTTCCCCTTTAGTCACTCAGCCATGGATAATACTCAGGTCAGACTATACACACCTCCGCTCCCCTTTGTCTGCGTGGCACAGCTCGAGTCTAGGTCAGCTCAAGTGCTGTCTCTTTTCAGGAGGCTCTTCCTGTCTTTTGAAGGCAGAACTTTGTGCTCTTTTAGTTACATTGCATTTTGTACCTACTTTGGTATCACTGCATGGTAACGATCACATAACCATCTTTCCACGTCCACTACAGTTTTGAGCTTCTCGGGGGCAGGAACCGTATTTTTAAAATAAAAGATCTTTAGTCAGGTTTATTTGTTTTTCTGAAGAGTTAAAAAAATTAAAAAAAAAAGTCTTTCGGGCCAGCCGCCTAAAACCTAGTGCCTGGCATTCAGTAGGTACTCAGTAAATATTTGTTGCTTGAATTATTCTGATTTCACACTAAGATCTCTCTTACTAGTAAAAGTTCAGTAAAGTGAGTAAGGTTTACTGAGGGATGTGGAGATGCTTTGAAAGTCATCTTTCAAGAAAAAGATTCCAAAGGAGGCTCCCTTTCACTTGGAGATTTACTAAATGACCTTTAAATGGTTTTTAAAGTCAACCATTAAATACCGAGGTCAGCTTTGGGCAAAGCACTGTGCTAGGAGGTGGAGAGAAAAATACAATGCCAAGGTTCAGGCAGCTTAGAGTGTAGTTGGTACAAGAGAAACAGAAGCAGCAGGTAATGAGACAATGGCCAAATAGGATAAACCCCAAGTGTTGCTGTTATTTTAGGTCCAACAATCTTTACGTGTCTTGCTCTTTTCTTCCCTCAGGAGTCGGTTAGAAACAAGTGCACTCAGATTAAACAGTATTCTTTTCACTTTCTTGTGTACAAAAGTTCTGTTTTGTTTTGTTTTACTGTCTCTGTTAAGGGCCAGGCCATGTGTTAAGCGCTGTGATTTTACCTTGATTATTTTATCACTGGCTGAGATGCCTATACTCTTCCACAGTGAACTGTGAAAGCTATAGGTTGCAAGAATCTTACATGCTGCAAGTGTGTTTTCTGTAGTAACGGAAGTAACTCCGCATAAAGGATCATAGATTTGATAGCGTCTTGTGGCTGGAATGGACCTTGTTGCTCCTTCTGGCCAGTGCCTCATTAAAGAAAGAAGAAACTTCGGCTTGGGGGAAGCCAAGATCTGCCCAAGTCATGCATCAAGTAAACAGCAGGTCAAGGCCCAGAAATTCCTGCCTGTCTTCCCACCCAGGCCATTACCCACAACACGGGACAAGCCTTCAGGCATTTCCTCTGACCCCTCAATCCTGTGGGCCAAGCTCCCTCGGCTCTCTACTGGGTCTGGTACAAGATCATGTCCTCTGCGCCCAATGCCGGGGGACATTTGTCCCCATCCCTGCAACTTCGGGGTGTGGCCTCCCTGACGCCAGCTTTCAGGAAGCTACAGGTTAACAGCTGTTTTCATTTCTTTTTTTTTTGCAACTAAGAGTAGACTGGAGGCCACCGTGGAGGAGAAAAAATGATTTGAGCTGTTCCCTTTTTCTAACTTTTTTGAAACTGGAGTGAATTTCCTTCTTCTTCATATTACCTTTACCACTGTACATAGTTTTAAGTGATGAAGTCAACAGGCTCTACAGGCTGGGTGATTTCAAAGGGCGGTATTACCCCCTGAAGCAGGTATAAAATGGGTTCCAAGAGTGACTGGTCCATGTAACTCTAAACTCTGATTCAGGAAGAAATCGGCTGCTAGTGCTTTTTTTTGGCTCTTTTAGAACAGTCAGTGGGGACAGTTTCAGAGAAATCGTCCCTTAAGCCACACTGTGATTTCAGAGCAGTAAACCTACGGCCAGAACTGGGATGTCATTATGCTAACTTCCTAGGGTAGCACGCTTCCACGTCCTGCAAACGAGGGTTCAGTGAGGCTCTGGGGATTTGCACCCATTTTACCGGGTACCCCATTACCTAGGGATACCCCGTGACTGACAAGTCCAGGAAACAGACTTGGGACAGTCTTGTGGAGCTGTGATCTTTTTTTTCCTGCCTGCATTTTCTCCATGCCACCGCTCTGAGTGTTGGAAGAGTGATCTGATGATTTTCCTGTAGGAAAGAGAACTCTGGAAAAGCGGGTGGGGTTGGCTGGCTGGGCATACGTCAGTCTTACTCATCGGAAGGCGGGTAACTACTCTCAGGCATGAGAATAAACCCTTAAGTGATAAGAAGCCAGCCACAAACATCACTTAGATGCAGCAGTAACCCTTGAAACACACTTAAAATTCAATCCAGCAGGTGACCTTTAGCTGTTGGGCTCTTTGATGCCATTTGTCTTCAGGGTCGATAGCCGCATTTCCAATCTCTCCGGCGTTCTCAATGGACGTCTGGTCAGTTACTCTGATGGGGCAGGAGATCTGAGGGGTAAAACACAGAGAGCATGTTAACCGGATTCATTTCAGTCTTGGGGCCATGGGGCTCAAGCCTGGGTACTCTAGAGAGAGGTCCTGCAGGGCTACGTTTTATTTATAGTTCATTTCAAGGATTCGTCTCAGTCCTCAGGGACCTAGATCGTTCCTAAGGAAAATGGGAATAAACAATATTTTCTCATGCAGGGATGAAGTGAGAATCGGTATTTTGAGGTCAAACTAGTAATGACTTTACATGCTCAATACGTACTCAGGGGATCCGGTTTTAGGACAGTTTTCGGAGCCAGATGCTGAAGCTCATGCCTGAGTATGTCAAACAAAATAATAATACTACATTCCAAGATGATGATAAGAATAACGGCAGTAGAAATAACTAATATACGTTGAATGCTCATGGGATGCCAGTAGCTGTCCTAAGCACTTAGTACATATTAGTTATTCTCACAGCCACCTTACCGGGTATGTACCTTTTAGTATCCCCTTTTTGCAAATGAGAAAACTGAGGAACAGAGAGGTTAAGTAATTTGCCCAAAATCAACAGCAAGAAAGCAGAGGAGCCAAGCAGTCTAATTCCAGAGCTGGTACATTTAATAATTTTGTGGAGTTCGCGCTATGGTACAGTGGGTTAAGAATCCGACTGCAGCAGCTCAGGTCTCAGTGAAGGTGTGGGTCTCATATCCAACCCAGCACAGTGGGTTAAAGGATCTAGTGTTGTCACGACTGTGGTGCAGGTCACGCCTGCGGTGTAGGTCACATCTGAGCTGTGGCTCAGATTCAGTCCCTGGCCTGGGAGCTTCCATATGCTACAGGTGCGGCCATAAAAAAAGGGGGGGGGGGGAGAATTCTGCTAAACAAACTTGCTTATTGGAAATATCATCTTTGACTTAGAGAATTTTTAGTTTGGACACCCCCGTGAGTCAGAATGAGGTAGATTAATGGTGCTTAACATTAGATGTTAGACTAACCTAGGAAGCTTTTTAAAAACATATTAATGCTCTAAGCCCATCCCAGACCAATTAAGTCAAAAGCTCTGGGGGTGGCCCCAGCTACCAGTCTTGAACTTTAAAAACTCCCCAGGTGGGTCTAACCTGCAGACAGGTTTGGGAGGCGGTGGTGAAGGCAGCTATGTGGGATTTAGGTCCCCAAATTATTGGTGGGACTTAGGTTCCCAAACTGTGGAGGCCCTCGTGGCCTCCTGTAGCTGCCTGTTTTAAATCAAGAAATTAGACTGTCCCTGTGCTCTGTGGAATTCTAGTCATGGAAAGGCAGCATTTCAGAGAGACAAATTTAAAGTTCTACGATGGCAAAGATTTTGGAGGTATTTGAGTACAATCTCTAGTGCTCCTAGGCCATCCCTGGCAGACGCGCCCCCCTCACTGCCTGACCACATGCCCTCTGCGGGCAGGAGTCATCTGCTTGTCTGTATTCACGTAGGTTTAGAGATCACCTATGGATGGAGAAGGAGAGAGGGAGTAAGGCCACTCTGCTTAGTCTCCTGCAAGTGCTGGTCTCCTTATTTCTAAACCAATGTACTAAATTTAAAAATTTAGGTTCAGGAGTTCCTATTGTGCCTTAGCCGGGTTAAGGACCCGACGTTGCCTCTGTGAGGATGTGGTTCAATCCCTGACCTTGCTCAGTGGATTAAGGATCTGGTGGTGCCGGAAGCTGTGGCGTAGGTCGCAGATGCAGCTCTGGTCCAGTGTTACTGTGACTGTGGTGCAGGCTGGCAGGTGCAGCTCAGGTTTGACCCCTAGCTGGGAACTTCCATATGCTTCAGGTATGGCTGTAAAAAGAAAAAAAGAAATTTTTTTTAGGGAGTTCCTGTTGTGGCTCAGTGGTAATGAATCCAATTAGTATCCATGAGGATGTGGGTTTGATCTCTGGCTTTGCTCAGTGGGTTAAGTATCCAGCACTGCTGTGAGCTGTCATGTCGAAGATGCCGCTTGGAGCCTGCGTTGCTGTGGTGCTGGCGCAGGCAGCGGCTTCAGCTTTCATTAGACCCTTAGCCTGGGAATTTCCATATGCTGCACGAGTGGCCCTAAAAAGCAAAGAAAAAAAAAAAGGGAGATTATACTTGTTTTGCTAAATTTCCCCTGGTGGGACATGTAGCATGGGAAGCAGCAAGGTGTAATACTGGAAAAACCTGGGGTTTAGAATCTGTCGTGGCTGTATTTAAATTCTCCCTCTGCTGTTGACTTTGACTTCATACTTGTGCAGCCTAGTATTCAATACAAAAGAGTTAAAATATTAAATACTAAGTAGTGAGCGTTTGACAATGAAGATAACCTCTTCCTTACCACGCAGTGTGGCTTCACAGGCACGAGAAAGACAGTTTCTTTTGTCTGGGGTGTGACCGTCTCTCTACCTGAATGTCTTTCTGTCACAGTTATGCTCTGATATACGGATAAGGCAGACAGACAGTGTGAACATTTCAGTACTTAAAGGTTGATCTGAAAATGGGAAGAAAATGAAAATAACACTTCTCCATGTTTGAATTTTCACCGCTAACGCAAGGAACAAAATGTACTAGTGGATCACGGAATTTTCTGATTATAAATGGAAGCAATCAGCAGGTTTTGAGTGATTACCTACCCTGCAAACGGAAAACTTCACAGCACCATGGAACAATTTAACTTGAGCTGAAGTGGGAAGTTTGGCGTTATAAATGTTCAAGGTCAGGAACCATTCCTCGTGTTTCCATCTCTCAGGCCCTCACTGATTCAAGAAATACAGGCTGGCTATAGAAGTATGAGGTTTTACAACATTTGTTGGTATTTTCTCAAAGGCTTCAATCCCTTACTGTCAGGATGTTAAACAGAAACACAACTCATTTAAAAGAAAAATCAACTCTGTCCCAAAGGAGAAATGAAGGTCAGGACAGGGGGGAAAAACAGTGTCAAGACACTGCCTAAGCGGGTAAGGAAATAGTCCTTTTTAAAATCTGAAACACAGGATGTCTTGGACAAACTGGAGGCTGGCAGAAGTCGGGTTGATTCCTAGATCTGCCACCAGGAGGTCTGATTCCCTGTCTTTTGTAAAGGGCGCATGGTTAACTTGATTTTTCATGGGTAACATTAATTGTTTGATTAACAAGGGTGAGATCCTTTATGCGGCTCTGATGAAAGGTTTATAAATGAAAACTGCATTGGCCTCCTGCGCTGCCTTCCCCGGAGAATGTAGGATACGCAAGATTTCTACCTACACAGGCTGTTCGGGTGGAACTCGGCTTCTGAATTACCCCAGTGAGTCTCTGGGTGAGTAAAACATGCTTCTACATTATCTCTTTGAAAGTGGAATGGGACACAACCTCTGCCAGCTCTTCCTTTTTTTCCCCTTGGTGAACCATTCTATTAATACCAATCAAATCGAGAAAATGATCAAATGAAATTGCATTTTGAGCATCATAAGCTGTGTAATGTCTATTCTGTTAAATTGGGGCCTATAATTGCTTCTCTACTGAAAAGATACAACAAAGACAGCAATCATGGCATGTCATTATCCCAGACTAGAAAACCGGCCTTTGCTGGGAGGACTTCAAAGGCTTGTGGTTCTCGAATTGCATTTGGCTGCTATTGTTGAAGCGCGGGCAATCTTGATTAGGTGTTTACACTGAGGTAAGGCGCAGAGCAGAGCGCCTGAGTGCCTGGGTCTAGAGCCATTAAAAAATTGTACATTATGTTCCTGGCTTTGAAGTGAGGGTTTGTATGTAGGAGAGCAACTCAGATTGAGTACAGCTGAGCTAGATTGGGCTGCTGCTTCTCTCTCAAAGAAACTCATCAGGTTCTTAGAGAAGCAGCACTGCAAAAAAAAAAAGTTGATGTTTTACCAAGAGCTCTATGCGAATTAATGTTTCTGCAGAGACACCCCATATTGAAACATGCTTAAATAGTGGATCGCTGTGAAGGGCTGCGATCACTGGAGGTTTGGGTCCTTTTTCCCCCCTTTATATTATTTTGTACTAATAATTTTATGTTTAGATGCTGTGGGGAGCCTCACATTAATTTATTAGGTTCCATGTTATTCTCTTTCCTTGATGGTATTAAGAGTGAGCACATATGCAGAAGAAAACAGGCCAGAGAGCTGTTTTTCTAAATGTGGTATCTGCTCACCATCATTCCAGCACCATCTCTTACTGAATCCTTCTCTTTGGGACGTAATCGGTGGATTCAGTGCCCGTGTCTGTGTTAACCTGGCTAATGAGTGATCTGCGTTATGAACTCTGGCCTGTTTCTAATACGTTTTGCTCTGCGTCTGTTTATACCCGCCGACATCAGCGCCGCTGCCACCTGTACTTACACTTGGCCAGCAGAAGGGGTGAGGGTGACAGCACAAAGAGCCTGCCGTTTTCGGGCCCCAACACGGGTATCGGGAACAGCAGTTTGAATTATCTGGGGATTTGTATTAATTATCCAGCTATTTGAAGACATAAACCCCTGAAACATTTTGGCTCTGCTGTTGGCCACTTTCTCCATCTGACAGAGCATTTTATAATGGATTTAGCACAGACGTGCTCAGTAAGAATCTGCTGACACTGAGACCTCTGGGTATATTATTTTATACATTCATTTTCTGGGTAAGATTCTTGAGCTTTTAACACCCCCCCCCAAACTAATTATGCCAGTCACCTCCTTAAAAAACCCTCCAATGCTTTTCTGTTGCCCTTTACCTTTAAAGGTTTATAAGGTCCTGCGTGCTCTAGGCTTTGGCCTGCACTCCTTGCTCTCCTCAGGCTGTACTGTTTCAGGTCTGCTTTGGGCCACGTGCTCTGGGTCTAAGCACAGGCCATTCTTGGCCTGGAGACTCCTCTTCACCTCACTTATTCTGACCAGTCCTGTTCACTGTTCTAGCCTTGGCTGAAATGTAACTTCCTCCAGGAAGCCCTCCCTGATACCACTCCCGCCCCTAGGGGGTTATCATAGGTGCACCTGAGCTCTGACCTTAGTGCTCTATGCTCGCCCTTGTGTGATGAGTTTCACCCTGGTCATTATGTTTGTCTCCCCTCTGGAAGACAGGAAAAGGAGGGCCTCTGTGTGGGCTGTACAGCTCCAGGGAGGTACACGCATGAGCTACGTGGTGGCTCTGAATGTGCCTGGCACGTACGTGCTCAGTAAATGTTACTGAGTGAGAAGATCTCTTTACATTGCTCACTGAACGCTCCACTTACATCAGAACACGTACAGTCTATTGTTTATGTGCCTAGTTTTGTGGTTTCTGTTAAAGCCAGGCGGCTGTCAACAAAACAAGGAAGTTCCCTTGTGGAGCAGTGGGTTAAGGATCCAATGTTGCTGCAGTTCTGGTGCAGGTCACAACTGCGGCATGGGTTTGATCTCTGGCCTGGGAGCTTCCACATGCCACAGGTGAGGCCAAAGCAACAAAGCAAGGTGGAAACTAGGACCTCATCTCTGTTCCTTTCCTTGCTGCCTGGCACCAGGCCCTTCAGCTCCCCAGCCCTTTGCATTTGCTGTTTCCTCTCCCAAGAAAGCTCTTCCCTTAACTATTTGCATGGCACTCCCTCTCACCTCCTTCATGACCTATTTACAGTTGCAACCTCTATCCCCAGCACCCCTATCCCTCTGCTCTGCTCCATTTCTCTCCCCAGCACTTAGAGCCCCTGCTAACACACTCATTGTCTGTTTTGTCTACTGTACGTCTCCTCTAATAGAAAGATAGCTGCACAAGGGCTGGGATTTGTGTCTGTTTTGTTCGCTGATGTGTTCCAAGTACACAGGACAGTGCCTGACAGCTCTTAATGACTGTATGCAAATAAATGAAGCAATTAGCCATTTTCAAGAAAGCAAGAGACTTTTAGGAATATCTTGTGGACCCTTTATGAAGGTTGATTAGCTAGCAATCTAAACTCTGTAATACAACTAGGAATATGTAAGTATGACTTCTGGACGGTCACAGCATTCAAAGTGCTCCATTACTGAAATGCATCAGTAATTCCATGTCTTGTGCAGGAAAGGCTTTAACTCCTTAGCACAGTAGTTCTGAAACTTGAACACGTATCAGGATGACCTGGAGGGCTTGTTAAAACACAGATGTAAAGGCCTTACCCCAGAGCTTCTGATTTGAGAGATCGGGGATGAGAATTTGCCTTTTTCATGACTTCCTAGGTGATTCTGATACTGCTGGTCCTGGGACCATATTATGAGAGCCTCTGCTTTAAAGTGACATAAAAGGACCTATATGAACGGCCTCTGCCAATTACTCTAGCCTAAATACCTGCGCGGCCATCCTCACCATCTAGTCACACACAACGCGGGACTATCCACCTTCTCCTTAACTCAGTGGATTAAGGAACACGCCCCAGCCCCTGCACAAGGTAACTAACGCCGACAGCCCAGTGTTCCTGGTCAGCCTTGGGAGGCCACTAGTTACGCTCTGTGTTTACCAAGGGGCTTTTACCTGTGTTCCCAAGCCTGTTTATTCCTCTTTTACATGCTGTTGAAATTATGATCTCTATTTAAAAATTAGATAATCTGGAGAAATACTGAGTGTGAATAGAGAGCTGTTGTGGTCATGAAAACTAAGTTAAATAATTTAGAGCGACCCCACGAAGCAAGTGGCAAAATAACAACTGGGGAGGGGTGAGTGTAAAAGACCAGGGGACAGTCACAAACCTCTGGAAAGACTGTGTTCTTAGGTCGTTTCGAAATACTTCTTATGTTTTTACTTTGCTTCCAAGAAATTGGAAGTGGAAATCATCCATCTTTCAAACTGCCGTGGGAAAGACAATGCAAAACTCCAGTCAAGAGAATATTCACTGGCAGGAAGGCTGGGCCCTCAGTAAAAGATTGGCGAAATAGTGTTTGTTTATTTATTTATTTTTTTTGTCTTTTTAGGGCTACACCTGTGGCCCTAAACAAAATGATTCCGTTACATGTGCATACATATTATATATATACATATATTCTTCTTTTTTTGGCTTTTGTGTTTTTAGGGCCCTACCCGCAGCATACGGAGGTTCCCAGGCTGGGGTCAAATCAGAGCTACAGCTGCCAGCCTACACCACAGCCACGCAGGATCCGATCCGCTTCTGTGACCTACACCACAGCTCACAACAACGCTGGATCCTTAACCCACTGAGCGAACCCTTGTCCTCACGGATACTAGTCGGGTTTATTAACCACTGAGCCATGACGGGAACACTTGAACTAGTGTATGTTTACAGATCTTAAGTGAAAGTAAATTATTCAAGGTCATCATTTGTCATATCTGCTTTGACCATTTTATTTGATTAACTGGCCAACTGCCAGTTCCTGACCAGCAGCACAGGGGTTCCCACGGTACCCGCCAGGCTCTACTTCAACAGTGTCCTTTCTTAGCCTCATGCCATCCCACGTGCTCCCTTTGCCTGCTGCCTACCTCCACCTGTTACCTTCCACTTCCCTCTAAAGATTCAGGTCAGTGGCTGCCTCTTCTGTGAAGCCCCCTCTGATGTCCCCTGATAGAGCTGAGCTCTTTTTCTTGCGGGTTCCTTTGGGGCCGTACATGTCTCCAGGACAGCAATTACCACGCGGCCTGGACTGTTTACTGCCTGCCTCCCACTTGGCCAGAAGCTCCTGAAGAGCAGATACATGGCACAAAACGACCATTGAATGGCAGCATTTGGGGGCAATCACTAAAGAGGCAAAGACGGTTCTATGACCGGGCTCTCGACTTTTGTGCAGGACAGAGCAGCGTGGCCTGGGTAAGAGCGCAGAATCAGCAGCTGCCCCAGGCACATTTTTGAAAGCTATCCTTAGATGATTAAGAACATACGTGATTAACTGTGTTCAAACTCTGGTTTTGAAAAGGGCATACTGCAGTTATGGGAAAGTTTTCTTTTCATGGATCCCTCCTCGGTACCGTCAAATTAATGAAGTGTCACTCTATAGATCACACAAATTGGTAGTTAGGCAGTAAGTGCTGAATAATGCACACAGAAGGATGCCTTAAGAAATGTCTTGTATTGAAAAACCATAAAGTTCAATTTAAATTATACTGTCATAAGTGAGTGCTCTCGTAGTGATTGTAGAGGGCAAAATAAAAAAAAAAAAAGATCAATCAGTGAACATACACAGAGTACCTACTGTGTAGGTGAATAATTTTTAAGAGTAGAATATGAGCTGTGGGACTCAAAAATACCACAAAATGGGATGAATTATATAAAAATGAATTCTGTGTTTCTAACCAAATATAATTAGAAAAAGATGATCATCATTTAAAGTAAAGCTTAATATCACAGACAACTGAAAGTTTCACAGAATTCAAAACCATGGAAAAGGAGAGCATTATATCACTTAGATATTACTCTTACTAGGTGACTAGTCACTCATTATGTGACTAAATTCAAATCAAGCGCTCAGTAGTAAATATGACATTTATACAGGAGCCATCTGATTATGCAAACATTTACATACCATACCTTATTTGATCATTTAAATAAACCCAGATCAGTAGAAGAAAGCAAACATTAGAACTTACTCTAGGAGTTCCTGTTGTGGCTCGGTGGTTAACAAATCTGACTAGGAACCATGAGATTGTGGGTTCGATCCCTGTCCTCGCTCAGTGGTTTAAGGACCCGACGTTGCTGTGAGCTGTGGTGTAGGTCATAGGCGCGGCTTGGATCCCGCGTTGCTGTGGCTGTGGTGTAGGCCAGCAGCTACAACTCCAATTAGACCCCTAGCCTGGGAACCTCCATATGCCGCGGGTGCAGCCCTAGAAAAGACAAAACAAACAAAACCCAAAAAAACTTACTCTACCTCTAATGTGGAAAACTCAATCAGCAAGATTTAAAAAAAAATGTGGAAAACCCAATCAGCAAGATTTTTAAAAAAATGTATCAATGGTAACAGCTGGTTCTAATAATAACAGAGCTGAAATCCCATCTTTTGATGCCAAATTCCAGTAGTCAACAGCACAATCTCAAATTAGTCTTTTTTTATTGTAAAAATGATAAAATTATGAACCTCCCCAAAAGTATTGAAAAATTATATTCCATCATCAAAGACTTAGAAAGTGCTTACAGTATGCCAGGCTCTGGGAATTCAGAGATGAGCAGGCCCCTGCCTTTAGGAGTTTAAAGTCATATAAAGACATACAGACACATCAACTAAATACGACAAATGGTATCGTCACCGCTTGTCTGCTTGTTTGAGGGAAGCAGTGGGAGGGAGGAACTCAAAGAGTGCTCATAAAGGCAGAGGACTTTGAACTGAATCTCAAAAGGAGGGTGAGATTTTTCCAAGCAAACAAGACAGGAGTGGTCCATCATTTGGACAGAGGCCCAGGGGGAAACGCTGGGTTCTGGGACATGGGGGTTCCCAGGGTGGGTCTGGAGTTAGGATGCAAGGGAGAAGTTCTAAAGGATGAGATAATTTTTAAATGGCAGGAAGTTGGCCAGATCCCCAGTACTGAGAAGAGGACCTAGCACACAGCTGGTGCTCAATAAATGTTTGCTGGCTGACTGACCTGCTGCCTCAGTAACAGCCACAAAGATGTGCTGATGCTCAGAATGCGTAGTGGATTCTATAGAGCGCTTTATATTGTCTTGGAGGGCACAGTTAACTGAAGAACCTTTCTGTATTCACTTGGCAAAGGATCTGTAATTTCTTTTCAAGAAATTACAAGGAAAGAACAGAATAGCATGTATAAAGCACTGATTGCTCTTCTCTGAGGCCATACTAAATTTCACCTTCATTTGTCTTCAAAGTCACTTTAGAGTCGGGATAGAAAGGTAGCTCATTTTCCCAGTGACAGTTTCCTTTAATGGTATATCATAACTTGACTCAAAATTCTAGTGAGTTTCAGGCAAATACTTCTGGCTGCTAAATAAATCATGAGTAAAAGCAAGCACAGAGTACACTAGCAAAGTTACTGGCCGACCGTGATACTTAGGTGCCCTCTAGTGTGTGTTTGTTTTTACATCATTTCCTTGCTTCACACATCACATGACCAAGATCTTAAAATATTTTCGAAGGTGATTTTTTTTCTCAGTGCATTTTAATGTAAGATTGTGGAACAACTGAATTTAAAAATTAATGGTTCTATTCTGAGCTGTTATTTATAAGCAAAAGTACAATTCAGGTAACCATCTGCGGGGATAAAGTCACCAGGGGTCCTACAAAATGCTGTATATTGTGAACACACAGGCATAGGTTCAGAAATAAGAGAGATGAAAAGATACAAATTTAGAGAAAAGTTGTGCTTCCACTCTGTTCCCCCGCTACTGTCTACAATTAACTACCTAATTATTTCTCACTTTTCTAAAGCATTCCAAGAAAATACGATAGGTATATTTTTATTCCTCCTTACTTTTCTGTACTATATACACTTTCCGACAACTTTAACTTCTCTCAGTAATAATAAATCCTGATAGGCTGTCTATAACAGCTCATAGGGAACATTTCATTTTAAAATAGGTATATCATTTATTTATATTTTAGGGCCGCACCCATGGCATATGGAGGTTCCCAGCCTAATGGTCAAATCGGAGCTGTATCTGCTGGCCTGCACCACAGCCACAGCTATGCAGGATCTGAGCTGCGTCTGTGACCTACGCCACAGCTCACGGCAATGCCGGATCCTTAACCCACTACATAAGGCCAGGGATCGAACCTGCATCCTCATGGATGCTAGTCAGATTCGTTTCCACTGAGCCGTGACAGGAACTCCCTCATTTTTTTTAACGGCTACTGTGTACTCTGTTACACGGATATCTTACGATTTTTTAAAAGGTCCCCAAGTGATAGCCATCTGGGTGCTTTCTAATCTTTTGCTCTTACAAATAAGGATGAAATGAATGATTCTGTACAACGGTTATTTTAAAACTGCACACACAAAACTAGGATACATTTCTGGGGGTGGACAATGTTGGGTCAAAATTTTAAAATAATAATTACTAACAGTTATACAGTGCTTGCTCTAAGCCAGGCATTAATTTAAGCATTCTCTCTGTATTACTTTTCTTTATAATCCTCCGAGGAAGGTACTGTTATTATCTTCATTTTAAACAACCTGTCCAAGGTCAGACAGCTAGCAGTTGGCATTGTCAGCCACCCTGGCCTGAAAGCCTGTACTCTTGGCCATTATGCTTTACTTTCTCAAGGAGTGTTGTAGTATTTGTATTTTAAGTAGATACTAAACTGGTTATTCCAATTTATTCTCTCACTAGCTTGACTATACTTTTTTGTCCATAACTTCATCAAATTTTGGGAACTTTGTTGGTTTAACTATAGATAAAAAATGAATCCCAGTGTAGTAGTATTTCACAATTCTCTAATAATGACCAAAGTTGGGTATCTTTTCATATGTTTAATAGCCACATGTATTAACTTTCCTGTGAATTATCTAGTCATATCTTTTGTGAATTCCTATATTGGAATAGTGGTCTTTTTCTTCTTGATTTCTAGGAGCTCTTTATATATTAGAGCTATTAGTGTTTTGTTTGTGATATGAGTAAGAAATTATTTTTGCTAGTGCTTTATATTTTGGTTTTCTTATGCTTTTTTCCTTGCAGAAGCTTTTGATATTTATGTACAGTTGACCCTTGAATAAAGTGGGGTGAGGGACAGTGACCTCCACATAGTTGAAAATCCTCGTGTAGTGTTACCACTGGTCCTTCATATCTGCAGTTCTGCATCTGTAAATTCAGCCAATCAAAGATTGTGTAGTACTGTAGTATATATATTTTTAAAAATCTGTAAATAAGTGGACCTGTGCAGATCAAACCCATGTTGTTCAAGGTCAACTGGAGGCAAATGTATCAATCTTTTGTAGATACTGGATTTTGAATAATTTCATAGTACTATAAGAATTTTTCTTTTCTTTCCCTAGAATTTTTACTTCTAAAATTTTAATTTCTAAAAATTAAGTTCTAAAAGTTTAATTTCTAAAAATTAAGTATTTAATCCATTTAATATTTATCTTGTTATATGATATGAACCATAGCTACAAATTTATTTTTTCCAAAATGTCTATCTGATTGGCTTATTGAATAACCCATTATTTCCTCACTGATTTGAGGTCCTGCCTTTATCAAAGCATAATATCAGATCACATATTCTCACCCTAATTTGTTCTATTTATGGACTTTCTGTTTTACTCTTCTATTTTTCTGTCTGTATAAATATTATCCTACTATTTAGTTATTTAAGCTTGAAATATACTATCCTATCTAGTAGAGCTAGATTCTTGCACAATTTCCAGACCTTGCTTTATTATTCTTGCCTAATTTTAATGTGAACTTAGTAATCAGCTTTTCAAGTTTTATCTTATTTTTTGTTTTAAAAAAAGGCTGACGTATTTACTGGGACATTGTGAACTTCTTAGGCTTACTTTCAAATCTTCCCAAATACAATACACTGCTTAAGACCCTGTCTGATTCAACTGTGCCCAGATGCTTGCAACAAAATGATGTGTTAAAAACCTGGGTTTCCTTGGTTGTGCAACGGTAACTGACATGTATTCATTCACTTAACAACAGAGGTCATTTACCTTTTAAATATTTCTAGTTTTAAGACATTTTCCATCTCTTTCCAAGAAATTAGTAGGGGAAAATAGATTTTCAGGTATGAACACCTGTCCCAGTCTAAGAGAAATTGTTGGCTATAAACATTTTTCACAGAATTTATTTATATATATTTAAAAATGAGCAACCAAGCAAAATTCCAAATTTCACATAAGTTTTATGGAAAAGTACATTAACAACTAATACTGGTCCAAAATACTGAAAATTCTGTTTGAAGCCAGCTAAGTATTTGTTTTGATCGTCAAACCTACTACATCCATTCCTTTGTCTTATTATTAGTTACAAAGGCAAGGATGTGACAGAATCGAAGACCACAGAAAGAGTTTATCAATTAAGAAAAAAAAATGACAAATGTTCACCCACTTCATCCCTCTGGTTCCATCAGGAAATACTTTCAGGTTAGAACAGGTTAGGGCACTCTGAATGAAACCAGTCTGAACTTGGAAGAGGTCTACGGGCATTCCTGTTTAATGTAATTCCCTCTCCTTTGTATTGGAAAATGATCTCACATTGGTGAGTGATAAATTTCAAGTTGTTTCCTCAATAAGGGTGGGTGCACCGATCCTGCCACCCGATTTTCCAAGTCCATGGACATGCCACTAGGAGGTGGGCTGACGTGATCTTTACGTGTACCCGTGAAAGAGGACTAAGTTGACCGACTCCAACAGGTTTTGAATTTATTATCTGGGATAGAATTCACCCTCAAAATGATCAGATGAGAAAGGTAGGGCACGTATCTGATACTGAATTTTAGAGATGGAGAGGCTAAAGTTCAGTCGCATCGCATCCTTTGCACAGGACACAAGATGTGTGTAGTGCTCATCAAGGAGAGTTGGAAAGGTAACTGAAGCACCTGGATAATAATAACAAAAAAGAACCCAGGTACTCTATCCCCTCCCAATGCCACCCAACATGTATACGGAATCTGAGTTGAGAATCACTTCTGTTTGTGAGTTCCTGATATTGACGTGAGGGTGTCACATCACCTCCAATGTCCTGGAGGAATTCAGTAGGGCTGAAAACCAGTGGCTTAGCGGAAACAAAGGCAACCAACACAGGGACTCAAACCATCAGCCCTGTATGCAGTGTAACAAATTTCTGTGAGTTCCCTGAATGGAAGCCTTCCAGAACTAATAACTGATTTACGGCACGCTAAGCCATTGACGGTTTTTATTTTGCTCTTAAGCATTTGTGGAGTAATTCCCCTTATTCTTCAAAGAGGGGCAAGGCCTAGGGGGTTTGTTTTACTCAGCCCGGTGGTGACAGTGACGTCACCATGCCAAAGGCGGTGATACCCAGCCACTTCAGAGACAAATGCAGGTCAGATGCTGGGAAGGGATTCTTAAGTAGCTGCTACATACCTGTTCTGGGTGAGCGTCCCCCCTTTTTTTATGGTGAAGTTGAAGATAGGAGTCCGTTTTCGGAGTGCGTAACCCCAAAGTCAGCTTGTTCTTTTCCACGAAGTATTGCCGGGACTTCCTCCGCCGCCGAGGGCCCCGCGATCCTGGCAGGAACACCTCGCTGTGTGAACTTGAACTCTTCAAGTATCGAGAGAGGTCGCTGGACTTCTCTTCCTGGTCACTGTCGCTGCCCTCCGAAAACAGCTCACTGCGGTGAGGGGTGGCCCGCTCGTAGTCTGGGCTGACAAATTCACTCCCGAGTAAAGACGCTGTGCTCCGTGGGCTCTTTTTCCGCTCGCCGTCCCCGCCTGAGAGCTCCATCGAAGCCTCCTTGGAAGGGTAGAGCGGACCCGGAGTCGCATTTTCCATGGAGCTGCCCGCGGACTCGGGCGATGCCTCCACAGCCAGCAGCTTTCCCTCGTGCTTGCTCTTCCAGTTTGGGTCATATCGGAGGTCCGAGTATTTGTCTTCTGTGGGTTGTTGGCTGCGCAGAGCAAAAGAAGAAATGTCACATCCTCAGATCCAAATGGACTTACTCATTCTATTCTGTTGATCATCTTATTTGGAATCAGTCTTTCCTTTCGCTATCCCGGGCTCAAACTAGACCTCCACACTCCACATAGGGGCAAAAAGTTGTAATTATCTAAGTTTCCTGAGACGTGGAATGAAAAGAGGGGATGGCCAATGTCTACATGCCAGAAAACAGTGAAAAACGAATGTTTATGACATTAAACCAGTGACTTACTGCAGTGAGTGGTGTGCTCTTAGACACGCCATCTAAGTTGTATAAGAAATTAGCTGCTGGAGATAAAATTGATTTTGCACTTAGCTGGTGATATGCACATTTCGCTGTCTGTTTAGGGAAGGGAAATTCAGCTGTTGCCCAGACAACATCTCAGTCTGCTCCTTTTGTGGGAGGAAGGCAAGGTTTATCCCAGCTGATTGCCTCCATAGGTTCATTTCCTTTGTCAGTGGTTCTACTTGTCACTTCATTTCGTCTTTGTGGATTTTATCCCACATGCTACCAGAAAGGTCCCTAACATTTGGAATCAGACTATGGCTTGCTGACAGTGCTTAGCTTCCACCCTCTTGGTCCTCAGGTCTCTGTAGACAAAACTCAGCGCGGCTTTAAGCTGTTGGGAAGGCCCTCTCTAAATAAAAGGTTAAGTGAGCATAGGGGCCTGCCTGAGGGGAGTGAACTAGTCCATAATCAGTATACACGATCCCAAATAAAGTCCTTCTTTCCCCTCAGGACAATCTCAATTTGTAAACCACCTCCTTGCCTTAACCAAAAAAGAAAAAAAAAATTCGGGTAATATGGCATATTTAATGGCCCCTTTGATCTTCAAAAGCTAAATGGGAGAGATTTTCCTTCCTTGAGCACAGTAGATGCAATCCTCTAATCAAAAAGAAAATGTAAATCATCCAGGCCTTTTATGCTATTTGATATTCCCGTTTACAGAGGACATCATTTTATGCTGGGTAAACAAACTAATGGTTCCTCTAATGCTAATTCAGTCTTCTTAATGTGGACCTAGATTTCTTTGATTTGATGCAAAGCAAAAACTAGAGCAGAAAGCCCCAACTCCCATGTCTCGCTAAATTGCCACTTTGAATTTTTAGTTCGCATTTTTAGTTAGGATGGAAAACTTCTTGGAATGGGCTGCTCTTTCTTTACCACCAAGGGAAGAGACGTGAACTTCTCCTCAGTAGACATGTCCACGACGGTCAGGAAATCAACATCAAATTGTGTGTCTGGCCACTCCTGAGACTCCACAGGCTACCTGCCCCTGGGGCTTGGAGGTTTCCCTGTGTGACGTCCCCTCCCGTGTTTCTGGCCCTGCTTTCACTTGGCTCAAAAGGTCCCTGGGCAGGTGCTGTAGCAGGGGCAGGAGGAGATCCAGCAGGACACAGTCTGGGCTTGGGACTTAAGAGAGACCTGGGCTTGAGTTCTGGGTCCATCTATCGGCCGGTAAACCATGTCATCTCCAAGCCAGTTTCTCTCATCTGTCAGTAGGGCTGATTTTGTTTGTTCTGCTTCTTTCTCAGGATCTCAGAAAATCAAAATGAGAACTTAGCATGTTCCGTGTTTGTGCTTATTTCACTTTTCACCATGGCAACCTTGTCTCCTCCCCTAGTTAAGGTCCTGGGCAGCAAGGACGGGGCGTTATTCTTTCTTCTTTCTTCCCTGACCTCTGCCCTGGGCTATATGGACAGAGGAGGCAATACGTGCTGCTCGAATCAATAACTGAGAATTAGATATTTATTTTTTAAAAACTCACAACAGTGGTAAATTAGAATCTAAACATATAGAAAAGCTTCCTACACTGGATCAAATCAGTAAGTGATTTCAGGCCTTATCTGTGCTCAGTTCGGCTGTGGTTATTTAAGTGGGGAAGAAAAGATGAAAGTAAATCAAGTACATAAAGATATAAAGGTATTTTGAAATGAAGAAAGGTGCCGTTTCCCCATATCTATGATATTTTGAAAGGCAAAAGTGAATTCCACTCTCCTTATTCATTCATTCCCTTGATTTGACAGAATTTAACTTTCCTCATTCATTTGTTCATTCATTGATTCTGCAGACATTCACTGAGCACGTACTCAGTTAGAGGGTTCAGTGGTGAGCTCACAGCCTAGTGGTGGGGGGGGGGCAGATACAAACCAGGAAACAAGCCACTTGCTGCTGGATGATGGGGGTCCTGATGGGAGCACGGGGCCCTCAGGACTCAGGACCTGAGACATCCAAGCCGGGCTTGGGAGGAGGGCGAGCTTTCTGAAGGAAGAGATGGCTTCGCTGAGACCGAAGGCTGACAGGGGCTAAGCCAGGCCGAGGAAACACCACGTAAAAAAGGAATGGAGGGGGAGACAGAACCTGGGGCTTTTGGAGAACAAAGCCTGCCTGGATCAAAAGGAGGGTGGGAGAGGGAAGGCAGAGGGGTGGAGCTCAGGGTTAAGCAGAGGCTTAATCTTGAAGGGCTTTGTAAACTCACTGAAGGGTTTGGCTTAACTATATTAACTTGAGAGTGTGGATTTAATTTAGCAAAAATCATTTACTTAGAGAACGAAGATGTTATAGTAAGACATAAATACTTTGGCTAAATGAAGTGATGAGTTTTTAGAAGGGGTTAAGTACAGAGGCTGTAAGGTTTCGGGGGGAGGTTTAGAACAGGTAGCCCTCCGCACTATTGAAAGCAAGAGTTGGCAGCCTTTAAAAACGACACGTCCTCTGGGGGCCACTGTCTTGAGGTTTTCCTGGGGTGGGTTGTAGAGTCCTGGCTTTGGGAAGACAGCACATATTATCACATGCTGATCTAGGGGGTGAACCTCCAGTTTTTACCTTTGAACAACCCTATGGGGACATGCTATTGCTATGCCCATTTAATAGACGAGGGAACTAAGGCAGGGAGAGCTTACATACCTTTTCCAAGGTCACAGAACTAACAAGGGGTGAAGCCTGGCTCCTAGCCTACTCATCCTCTGTCCTGCAGCCAGCCCCAGAGGCAAAGCAGGTGTTTTTGCAGGGCCTGCCTTATGGGAGTTAGAGAACCAATCGGTCAGTCAGTTAGCCAGTCAACAAATTTGTGCTGAGTGGCTCCCCAGGTACTAGGCAGTGGAGGTGAGTGATGAGCGGAATGGAAGCAGGCGGATGGGTCTGGCCGCCTAGTGAGGGAGACAGGCTGATGAATCTTACGTCCCAAGGGCAACAGTCAAGAACTAAACTAGATGCGGAAAGAAATACAAAATGTTATGGGTGTTTAAAATGGGAGGACAGACCTTGTTTATCAATGAAAATATGTCCACGTCTTATTTGCAGGTCCAAGTGATAGATGAAGTTTCAAAGTCCATTCCCACCCCTTATCCTGGGGGGGTGATGAACCCAAAAAAGGGTCAACGTGAGAGATGTCCTCTTTTATTAACAAACAGGGAATTGTCAGTAGTTGAAGGAAATGACCTGACCTGACCTCCACCTCTGCAGTTTTACTAAGAAAACTGGCCATCAGACTGGTCACCAGATTTAATAGCATCAGCTGATGATGGCATAACATCCATAGTCATAGATTCCCCTCGGTCCCGTGGAATAAATGACATGGAGTATTCTAGTTCCAAGAAACAGTGTGGCAGAAAGTCTAAGGACAAGGGTCCTAGGATCAGACTGCCCGCGCTGTATTCCTGGTGCCAGCAGTTGCTTCCCTGTGCCTCAGTTTCCTCATCAATAAAATGGGATAATAATAGTACCTCCCTTAAATAATAATAGTACCCAGCTCATGGTTGTTGAGAGTAGTGAGCAAATGTATATACATATATGTGCTTAGAATTACGTTCTTGGCACAGAGTAAGGAAGGTCCCGTAAGGGCCGCTATAAAAGCTTCACCCTGGTCCCTGCCTGCTGTGTGCTGCACTCTGTCACCACGACACAACATCAGCGTGGATTGTGTTTCCTAAGGATGGAGCTCAGTGGAATCTCCTCTCCCCAGGGCTTTAAGTTATTTCCAGGATGAAAAGTTGTCTTCTGATGCACTAAGTGACACCTTAGTGGCTGGAAGAACCGACACTTATCTTAAGAAATCCATTTTTTTTTTTTTTTACCGTGACCTAGGCAGAGTGGAAAATCTGTTTGAACTGTAATTTAGGGAATGGGATTAGGAAATGTCATGTTTCCACATGATGAGATGTTTTAAGAACTGCTGAAAGATGATGATGAAAATAAACCTGGGAGAATTCAGTTACTTTAGGCCTTCCAAAAGAGCTGTCATTTCTAGCCTCTCCATAAATTGCCATTCTTAGATGCCCAGAGAAGCAGCATCGCATGCCCTGGAAAAGATGGATTTTTTAAGTGAAACCTCGAAAATACAGAAGGTGTTGAAACACATCAGCTGTAATGAGTGGTTCTGGCTAAGAGAAATGTTTCTTGAAGAGACTTTCTAATAATGTGTATTTACAAGATTAGAATTAGAAAACACGGTTCTTCTAAGAGCTGTCATTACGCCGCGCTGTGCACACCTGCAATGGCTGTCTTCACGCATCCCCTTTCTCCCCTTTTGGATGGCAACCGTATGTTGAGACAAACGGGAGGTTATGTTTTGCAAACTCCCGAGCACAGAAAGCTGTCGTACTTCATAGAAACAACCTAACGGTTGAAACAGAACATGATACTGAAGAACCCCATTGTTCTGAGCTTGTGTGTTGAGAAGCTCGATTGCGTTGTGTGGTCCAGGTCAACACACTGGAACGAAATGAGTGTGAAGTGCTCCTTCATCAGGGATCATCTGCACACAAAACATGCACCCCGTTTCCTCCCGCACTCGACGGGAAGGTTACGCAGACAGTGTGTACACAACTCTTTTGTCGCCGTTCAGACAACAGATGCCAGGTCTGCCCTTCAGATGCCCAGGTTAGGGACGGATGCAGAGAGGAGGGGGAGGGCGATTTCATGTGTTTACCATCCTGTTTGCTGGCTCTAATGGACCGGATTTGAGCACTGACTGTGACAACTTCAAACCAAATAAAAGCAAATCTCCATTTAACGAAGAGCCTCATCTTCGCTTTAGTATTCAATTCAAAAATCACTAAAAATTAGAGCATGTTTCTAGCACAATTAACATCTTTTGCACTCATAATAAAATATTCAATAACTGGCCATTTTGCCTGTCGAGGAGGTGAATAAAAGCATTGCTGTTAATCATTTAGCAGTTATTTATTTGCCACTTTATTTTAAGCAGGCAGTTAAATTGAAACTGCACATGTTATTATTGATTTAGGTTTAATTTAATCCTTTTAAACAGAACAATTATTCCCAATTTATATGCCTTTAAATCTTTTCTGCATATGAACAGCAAATTCAATTTCTGTTTAAGCGTAAAGCTTTTAATGCTTCTTTAAGGAGCTATAAAACTGACAATTGTTTCCAAGGATTTCTGAATTCTGTGCTCATCTTAATCTTTTTATCGATGGCTTTTAAGTAAATAAAATGAAATAAATCCAAAGGATTAAAAAATCGGTTTTGCAAGTATGAAATAAAATGGTTCCATGGATGTACAGAAATACTTTGGGGAGGTTATTTACAACCCAGAAAATTTCATTTAATGCAGGCATTCTGCTAAAAAAATTAAACATTTTGATAGAAGAAAGGCAGTTTAATGAACCAAAGGCCAAAGACTATCTATAGAACACACTCAAGTGAAGGGGGTGGATTGTTATCTGGTGTATTTTATTTACTGCAGTTATACAGTTTAACCAAAGTCCCTTCTTTTTCTTTGGACAACAGATTTATGGCTGCAAAATAACAGATATTTGCCCCAAGTTCTTAGTACCAGTCTTGATTCAAGGATAATCTGAGTTAAATGAAAATAAATTATCTAAAGAGGGCGTGCTAGTAATTGCAATGTAATATTTTAGTACCTTGTTTCTATTCTTTTTTTTTTTTTTTTGTGCTTTTTAGGGCTGCACCCGCAGCATATGGGGGTTCCCAGGCTAGGGGTCCAATTGGAGCTACAGCTGGCCTATACCACAGCCACAGCAATGCAGGATCTGAGCTGTGTCTTGGACCTACACCACAGCTCAGGGTGACGCTGGATCCTTAACCCACTGAGTGAGGCCAGGGATCGAACCTGCAACCTCATGGTTCCTAGTCGGATTCGTTTCCCCTGCACCACGACAGGAACTCCTCTGTTAAGATTGTCTTACGTGAAGCAATGGCTGCATCTTCACAAGGGATATGCTGTACTGCGCGGTACATATTTAGAAATATAATTCCTCTCATCCAGTGAGAGTTAACAATGCTCATGCCAGATATTTTCCACAGAGGGCTTGGATGTCCTTTTCATTCTCCAGAAGCAGTGGTTAAAAGGCAGGGACTCAGACTTAACAACGTTTCCAGCTGCTTTTATTTTCTTTAGATAGAGTTTCTTTTAATTTATTATCTATTTACTTATTTCTTTTTGTCTTTTAGGGCTGCACCCAAGGCACATGGAGGTTCCCAGGCTAGGGGTCGAAACACAGCTACAGCTGCCGACCTACACCACAGCTACAGCAACGCCAGATCCGAGCCGCGTCTGTGGCCTACACCATAGCTCACGGCGGTGCCGGATCCTTAACCCACTGATCGAGGCCAGGGATTGAACCCGCATCCTCATGGACACCAGCTGGGTTTGTTAACCGCTGAGCCATGATGGGAACTCCAGTTTCTTGTAATTTAAATGCCAGATGTTAACAGCATTAGAATGCCAGGTAGCTGTGATGTCACGGGAGAAGCACTGGACAGACAGGTCTTGACACTTGGGTCCTGGTCCAGTTTTTTCCACTGACCAGCTGTGTTAACCTGAGTGAGTTTCTCATCCGCTCTCGGTTTCAGATTCCTCCTTTGTACAATAAGGAACAGATTGATTTTTAAGAGCCCTAAGAGCTAGCTCTCAGAATCCACTATTTTTAAAATTGAATTGGGCCTATCATGTGAAACTTAGCAATGTACATAAATGTTGGAAAATGTATTTATTTTAAATTCAATCCATTAAAAACAATGATAGTAACCAGGAGTTCCCATCATGGCTCAGTTGTTAACGAATCTGACTAGTAACCATGAGGTTGCAGGTTCGATCCCTGGCCTTGCTCAGTGGGTTAAGGATCCGGTGTTGCCGTGAGCTGTGGTGTAGACTGCAGACACAGCTCGGATCCCGCATTGCTGTGGCTGTGGCGAAGGCCGGCGGCTATAGCTCTGATTAGACCCCTAGTCTGGGAACCTCCATATGCTGTGAGTGCAGCCCTAGAAAAGGCATAAAGACAAAAAAAAAAAAAATTATAGTAACCAAAGATTTCTGTATTTCCCTAATTTACCCAGGAGTAGAAACAGATGAAAACAGTGAAAGTCGTGAATTGAAAGTCCCCTTTGTCACTTGGTTACAGCCTTCCTAATCCTCTCGATAAACTCGCAGGATTGTAAGTGACATAAATTTCAAGAATGTTTTGTGAGGTGTCGAACTTGCTATTTATTATTTTAACATAGGAATGCGTCCCCGTTTGGAAATAACTAGAAAGGAACCAGTGGTTGTTTCCCGGGGCAATCAAACCCCCGGCGGCACGGTGGCTTTAGCGTGTCTGGCGGGGACCCTGCCTCTGATAGACACAATCTGCGCCCACGCACATGCTGTTTCCTCCTCTGACTGCTCGTCTGCTCAGAGAGCACCAGGCCTGCCCGAGGAGCTCAGGCTTTGACTGCGGCACAGTCTGTGAGCAAGTGAACACAGAGCAGCGATGGCTAGTATCTACAAATCACTTCTCTGATATAACCATCCCTGTGTGATCGGAAATAAGTAACCAAAATTCTCGTAGCGATCCCAAAATGCTGTGAGAAACCCCTAGAATGGGGCCTATAGTATAAAGTATTTGATAGAGGTTGGCCAGGAGTTCCTGCTCTGGAGCAACAGGATCAGTGGTGTCTTGGAAGCTCTGGGATGCAGGTTCGATCCCCAGCCCAGCACAGTGGGTTAAGGAGCTGGCGTTGCCACAGCTGCAGCTTAGGTGGATCTGATCCCTGTCCTAGGAACTCCATATGCTGTGGGGAGGCCAAAAAGAAAAAGAAAGAGGTTGGCCAGCCAATGGCCCTCAACTGAAAATTGATTTAATCACACAGTAGAAATCAACATGGCTAAATGTTTCTAAAAAAACAACAGAATGAAAGCTAACCTCTGAAAGTTCTCAGAGTGTTCTTAATGATACCACAACATTAGGCCTAGCCTCAAGTGTCATCTTTCCTCTCCTAACCGGAGGAAAACAAACAAAAACTCTACAACACTTAAGAGAGGTAATAGTTTCTTGTCAGCTTAAATAGTTCCACTGAATACTACAAAATAGTCTGGGAAACTGGAGGGGAAATTAAAATACTGAGTTTTGGTTTTTCCTAAATCTCTCTTTGCTCACTTTCTGTTATGTGTATCCCATACTGCTCCTTTTTTTTTTTTTTTGGTCATTTTAGGGCCCCACCCACAGCATGTGGAGGTTCCCAGGCAAGGGGTCTAATAGGAGTTATAGCTGCTGGCCTACACCACAGCCACAGCAACATGGGATCCGAGCCGTGTCTGTGACCTACACCACAGCTCACAGCAACGCTGGATCCTTAACCCGCTGAGCAAGGCCAGGGATCGAACCCGCAACCTCATGGTTCCTCGTCAGATTCGTTTCCACTGAGCCATGACGGGAACGCCCCATACTGCTCTTTAAATCCTAAAGCACTTGGCTCGATACTTGTATTATTTAATTAGAAGCAACATGCGGTTGACCCTTGTTGTCTGCAAGTGACTGGCTCCAGAACGCACTGGGGGTACCAGATTCTGTGGGTGCTCAAGTCCCGTAGCCTCTGTATCCACGGTCTCACATCCGCTAGTTCAGCCAGTCATGGATTTTTGTACTACTGTGGTACTATTTATTGAAAAAAAAAAATCCTCATAAGTGAACGCGCTCAGCTCACATTCATTTTGTTCAAGGGTCAGCAATATACAAAAGCATTTGAAAGGAAAAATTATCTACCACCACCACATGATAAAAATGCATGTTATTCTTCCCAGGTCCCATTTTGCCTTTCTTTTTTTCTTTTTTTATATTGATTTTTAATTTTCTGTTATAGCTGATTTACAGCGTTCTGTCAGTTTTCTGCTGCACAGCAAGGTGACCCAGTCACACATACATGTATAGATTCTTTTCTCTCACGTTATCATGCTCCATCACAAGTGACCAGACATAGTTCCCAGTGCTATAGAGCCGGACCCCATTGCTTGTCCATTCCAGAGGCTATAGTTTGCATCTCTTAACCCCAAATTCCCAGTCCCTTTTTGATTTTCAGACAATTCTGAATATTCAATTTAACTAAGAATTCCTTGCTGTGTCTCTCTCCCGTGCAGTAATTTCTGGCACAAGGTGGTTTATTAGGCAGAATGTGGGGTCTTTGATGAGGGTTACGTTCCCAGGTGATGAGCAAGGAGGCCGTCTACAGACCTCCGTGAGTGAAAACACCGCGTTTCCCGGGAGAGGTGCTGAGGAATATGTGCTGCTATGACCCCACTGCCCAAAGTAAAGTACAATTAGTATTTATTATGTTCTGAGAGCACAGGATCCTTTAAAAGTTCCAATTACTATACTGAAATGTATAATTTTACATGCATACTTAATCTGGCCTCAGTTTAGGCCATACTGAAATTGTTCTATCTTTAATTTTTGCTAGAGAGCAAAATCGGATCCTTTTACCAGATCAGCCCTTGATCATCTGTCGAGATCCTTTATAATAAAAGGCTCAGGCTTTGGAGCAAGCGGGGAGAGTTCACTCAGCTCAGTTTCTGGCTCTGCCACTTGGTAGATACATGTACCCTTGCAACTTTCAGAGCCTTGGTTAATTATCTGCAAAATGGGGATAATAACGTCTAAGAGGCTCTTATAAGAATAAATGAGGTAGTATATATCAAGCAAATAGTCCTACAAATGGGAGCTAATTATAGTGAAGTATTTCTGTAACTAAGACCTTATCAAACACATATACTACCTACTATATTGCTGCTTTCTGAAATGCATATTTTTTAACATGTAACGTTTCCGAAGGCCCCAGGGTTGAAGAGGTTGTTTCTAATGCTCTAGGAATTACGTTGATGTCTGTCTTCCTGAGGGCTGAGTGTCAGGAGGCTAGTTCTGGAGTGGGGTTTAAGGATTATCATGTGCAAGTCCTCTTTCCACTCTTGATTCATTCACTGCAGTCAATGCTGCTCCAATTTCCATTAAGTAAAAGGTTTTCTCTAATCCATATACATCGAACGGTGGCTTGACTTTGGTGAGGTACAAGGGAGTAATTGCTTTGAGGAGGTTCTAGTAACATCAAAACACAAGAGTAGGGCTCAAGTGATTCGTCAGGTGGCTTTTAAAGTGGTGGCTTATAAAAGCAAGAAGAAAGAGATTTTCCTTGGTTTTAAGGTGAGGCCTTGACTAATTGTTTTGAACTACAATTCCCAGAATGCCATCTACCTGACAGAAATGAAAGCCTGCTTGAAGTTCACATGGAGAGCTTGAGATCAGTTTATCTATTTCACAGCTCCTACACTACTCATATCCAAGCAGCAATATACCTAGGAAAGGTTTCCAGGCAGAGAAAGGGTCTAGTAACTGAACACTCACCCAGATGATATTTTTGAGGCGTTACTTGGCTGAATGCTTCAGATCTGCTTGCCTTTATTGTGGAGAATTGGTCCTCTACATGTTCAATGCATGAAGCACTGTACAGCCAAACACTTACTAGGGCTATCACTTCTAACCCTGGGGATTATAGTCTACCATTAGAGATTCCCAAGGCACATCGGTCTAAGGAAAACAGCACTATTTAAGGATCTCTGAATGAGAAGACCAAGGCCGTAACCATACTTTTGATATTTTTAAGTATTAGTCTTTACTTTGAAATTTGTTGAGTGGCGTTTACATTGTCCTCAGGTAAAGAGCACAGTTAAAGTCAGGTCTCCAAGCACCGACTCAAAGTGGAAAAATTCAACCTTGGGGAAATGAGGTCACTTAACGGATCCTTCCCTTGGTTTCTTCATTGTAAAAGTACAGACAAGAATACCCATCCATTGCAAAAGATTTTTCCTTTCCGATGCCCCTGTTTCTGTAAATAAAACTACCATTTATTACCTAGGAGACTATGACTCTCTTAGATTAGAGCTACAATAAAAACATGGTTTAAAGCAAAGTTAGACTGCCTGAGTTTTCTGCTCCATCACTCACCCGGTGGAATAAATGGGTATAATATAATGGATTTCTTTAAGCCTCATTTGCAGTCTTTAAGATGGGATCGATATAGTGTCCACCTATTGGGGGCTGCCAACAGGATTAAATGAAATGATACATATAATGTGTTCGGCAAAGGGATGGGCTCCAGACAAGCATTCTGTAAAAACTATTGTCAGGACCTTAAAGTCATCTCTGCCTTCTCTTGTTCCTTCAAACCGCAGTTCTTAACTGTCACCAAGCTCTGTCAATGTATATATATGTGTGTGTGTGTGTATATCTCCACTAATGATAAATTACATATGAAAGAAATGTACGAGGTGGCTATGAAGGATATACACTGATATCAGTGTATTTTTTTTTTTTTTTTGTCTTCTTGCCTTTTCTAGGGCTGCACTCACAGCACGTGGAGGTTCCCAGGCTAGGGGTCGAATCGGAGCTACACCACAGCCTACACCACAGCCAAGGCAACGCGGGATCTGAGCTGCGTCTACACTACAGCTTAGGGCAACACAGGGTCCTTAACTACTGAGCAAGGTCAAGGATTGAACCCGCGACCTCATGGTTCCTAGTCGGATTCGTTAACCGCTGCACCACAATGGGAACTCCCTCAGCGTATGTATTGATTGATTATCTCTGAGGAGAGAAACAGGGGGACAGATTTGAGGAGGGGAACAAGGAAACTATCTGTAACACTTTTTGTTTTTTAAAAACATGTCTGAAACAAATACAGCAAGAGGATGAAGTAGTATTTTTCCCTACTTTTCTGTCAGTTAGAATTTTTTTCTTAATTAAAAAACCCAACTTCAGTAACAAAGCCCTGAGACATGAGACGTTCGCTCTGTCAGTTTCACTTTCCTGATCTGTAAAATGGGAACAGCAGCACCTTCCGGCAGGGTTACAATGAAGAAGTAAGTGAAATTACAGATGGCCTTTCAGAGGAGATACCGTTATTGTTACTGCTGTCATTGTCGATATCACCAGCTGGTAGTCTCTTTGTCCATCGTGTCTTTACTCTCTAATCCAGAATGCACCAGCCTGCAGAATAATCTTCCTCGAACGCTGTGTCATCTCACCGTCCTCCCCAAGAACCTGCATTTTCTCCTCTGGGGACACCCAATGCGGTCTAGTCAGGGGTGACTGCCTAGATAAAGCCTTCCTAAGCGCCCCCTCCACCCCCCGGCTCTGTGGCTGTGCCCCTCAACATTTATCACTTGACTGTACTGTGAGATTCCCCGGGAAGCAAGTGAGCTCGATTCAGCTCGTCATTTCCAATGAGAGGAGGAGGAAAGCAGAAAGGAAGACTAGACTTAACTGTCTTCTTGGGACAAGTCGCTCGAGTTGTGTGCTCAGTGTCCTATCCGTGCCATGGGCTGGTGGCCCTCCATGATGGCCCTGGAAGCAGGCCCCACCTCTGCCTACTTTCCCTGCACGCAGAGCAAATCCCCAGCCGTCAAGGGAGACACCTTCACACGCCACACACGTTCTAATTCTGTTCTTTCCCCCCAAATCTTACCTAGTCTCCCAGTCCCTGCCCTGCTCAAGTTCTAGGTCTTTTTTTTTTCTTTGCTTTTTGGGGTTGCACCTGCGGCATATGGAGGTTCCTAGACTAGGGGTCAAACTGGAGCTACAGCTGCCAGCCTAGGCCGCAGCCACAGCAACACCAGATCCGAGCTGCGTCTGCGACCTACACCACAGCTCACAGCAACGCCGGATCCTTAACCCACTGAGCAAGGCCAGGGATCGAACCTGCGTCCTCATGGATGCCAGTCAGATTTGTTAATCCCTGAGCCACAATGGGAACTCCCCACATTCTAGATCTTTCAATAAAATTTCCTCCACTTGTTTTAACCCTAATATAAAAAACAATAATTTATAAAGAGCCACTGTTCTAAGCACTCGATATACACAAACTTAGCTTCGTGATAACTCTGTGAGGGAACTATATTATCCCATTTTTACTGGTGAGAAACTGAGGCACAGAGAGTTTAAATGGGCTTGGCCAAGGTGACCCAGCTAGTGAGTGGCGGCCAGTAAGTGTCAGAATGTGAACCCACATGATCTGCCTCAGACACTCCGTGCTTCATCACTGCCCTAAAACCCGTTTCTAATCAACAGTTTTAACTTCTGTACTCTAGCACATCATTTATGTTTTCCTTAAAACCGAGTACCATTGCACTCATTTGTGTCCTCTTAGATGTCCTGGTTGCATCTAGCATAAAGTTGATGTCCCATCAAAACCGATTATTAGAAATTAAACCTTTAAGCGATAATGTAAGCCTGGGAAGGTAGACCTCGTACTAGGCTTAGGTAGGGTTCTACCCTCGGAATATTCTTTACTGACGGTGATGGCATCCCTATGGGAGAAGCAGGCTGGATCATTTGACAAGTGAGGAAAGGTGAGCTGCCAAAGACCGAAGTGACTTATTCTAAATTATACCCTAAACAGAAGTGGCTGGGCCAATTCCAGGATCACCTGACTCCAGGTCAGGGCACTTTTCTGGACCACGCCTTTGCTGGGATTTCTCCAAGGTGAGGTGGAGAAATCAATGGAGACACTTGCAATATGGACAGGAAATAAGGAATGTAAGGAATGCAACTGTCCTTAATGATAATTAATAACATAACAATAATTCTTGTCTTATACTTTTTCTTTTAATAAAAAAATAAATGTGACAAAATATCCCGGCTCCAAGCTGTCCTTAGCTTCTTGGAGACCTGTCCTACACACATTATAAGGTGCCCACTACAAGAGTCCACCTTTACTTCCACCTGGGACAGTCTAGTAATGAGGTGACAATACATTCTGAAACCCACTGCTTTCTTTCATGAGCCAATTCCTTACCTGTTACTCGCACCAGCATCTCGGGTATGGAGGTTCTCCTTGGCGGCCACCTGCGCTGCTTTTCTGCTGGCTTCCTCTTCTGTCTCACTCAGGCTCTCCTCCTCCAAACTGTCAGGCTCCATATCATGGTCCTGAATTCGGTCTTCAAGTTCAGACTGGAACCTAATCTCTTGAGTGAGGCTTTCTGAACCAGATTCCAAGGAGTCTTTTGAAATCAAATGTAAGTCTTCTTTCTTAAAAGGTGGCTCTGTGGACTGGACCTTTAAGTTGGTGTGATGAACGGGAGACTGAATAGAGAGCTTGGGAATTAATTTACTATGACTCATCTTGAAAAATACAAAAATTAACAGGAATACTCTGTGGAAGCAGCAGCTGGCTGAATGTTTAAAGTTGTGGTTCACAAAAGCATTTGCCTAAAAAAGAATGTATTTGTGTTACTCTCTGATGACTGAAATCTCTTTAGTTCCAATATTAATCAAAAATTTAAACAAGAGAACCTTGTTACATTATCTGCAGGCTTTTATATGCACCCTTTTGTGTGTATGAGAAAGGCCTGTTGGAAAAACTATTGTGTTTTTCTCTGCAGAAACACACCTGATGTAGAGCTCATAAACAGCCTGAGTAATCAAATGCAGCTTTATTGAGGAAATCAAATGACTGGATTCCTTTTTCTGGCTTCCAAGGGCCTGTTACAGACAAGCCCGGACAAAGCCAAAGGCTTAATTATGGACAGTACTTCAGTGGCCTTATTTCCGATACTGAGGGCACTGATAGAAATACATGTTCCAGCAGTATTTATGGATAGAGTAAAACAGACTTAGGGTCTCCCTGTTGGAAAGTAAAGGGGGGGGGAGAGAACGTGGTTTCTACAGTCGGAACTGTAAAGACGATGGAAGCTGTTAGCTCCCAGACCGGTACTGGCTGATGTCATCATTCAGAAGACTTTTTGCTATCCAGGTTGCCGGTAGGTAGGAAGGTGTCATTTAGGTGGACATTACATGGAGGTCAATTTTCAACTCATATTTTTTAAAAACAACTACAATAATAATTAAAACTGTTCAACAGAAGATTTGATGGCCTTAATGGATTCTGCCATTGAGTGATTCTTAGCACAGGCTGGCTGTCCACCTCCCTGAAAGAGGTGCTGTCCTGGGGAATGCTGGTGGGTGGAAGATTGGCCTGAATAACAGCTAGAGTCCCTTCTAACTCGCTTCAGAGTGTGAGTCCAAGTGAGCACTCCCTGTCTCAAAGGGCTGTCATAAAGACCTGTGAGATGGTTTACAGAAAGGGTGCTTTGAGTTCAGGCAGGATTGAAAGGAAATGATGTTTTTGGATTGTGCTTCCTTTCATCTCTAGTGAGCATTTCTATTTGTTGCCTTCTGTCTCACCGCCTTTATGCTATTTCCACCCCCCCATAGGTCAGATAACAGAAACAACCTTTCTCATCAGAGATCACTGCAAAATTTGTTTTAATGGCTTTGCTCTTGTTCTTTTGGCAAATCCTCCCTTAAATTAAACAGCATGACCTTATTCCTCTTCCTAGCATTGCTTATAATGCTGACCTTGTTACTATTGTTTCCAAGAAACAGCATCAACTCCTTGGAGGAAAATACCTTAACAAACAAAACAGCCCAAAGGTAACATCCGTATTTAAATACATAAGACACTTAAATACCTATGGTTTTCGTTTTAATTCAAAGTTCCCCTTGTTGGAAACTAACATATTGCCAAACTCTATGGACTGGTTTGCTGTTTTGATTCTCTTATTTAAAAAAATTCATATTTCATTCTACCGTATTATTTTAATTTTGGTAAACGGATCAACTGTTGCTTTCAGGATATTTTTAGAAAATGGCAAATCCATCAAGTACTAATACATTTTAACTGAAACAGTTTGTAATAAACACTAGTCTTACTCTTAAGTTCAAGTCACTGTACCTGAGAGTTTAAAGAT
>PVHT021183652.1:3753861-3774141 GCA_004024745.2 Catagonus wagneri | reverse complement strand
TGATTCTCTTATTTAAAAAAATTCATATTTCATTCTACCGTATTATTTTAATTTTGGTAAACGGATCAACTGTTGCTTTCAGGATATTTTTAGAAAATGGCAAATCCATCAAGTACTAATACATTTTAACTGAAACAGTTTGTAATAAACACTAGTCTTACTCTTAAGTTCAAGTCACTGTACCTGAGAGTTTAAAGATAAAGCTTAAAATAATCATTAAATTGGTTTGGAATTGCTCCTTCATGAAATAATTCAGTCCCATTCATTTCTCTTCTTATATGACATATACTAGGGTTTCTTGGAGTTAATCCATTAAAAATGTCCAGAGAAGAAGATATAATTTTGTTGTAAATGAAGTTTGGGAGAGAAAGAAGATGACAAAACTAGATACCATCAAATCTTCTTCTGTGGAGGCGGGATTTTATAAAAGCATGGATTTAATGAAGGAAAAGCTGATAGCTTAAAAAACATTAGGAAGTGGGCTTTTTATTTTCAAGATGATTTTCTTTTTTAAAAAAATTTATTTTTATTAGAGTATAGTTGATTTACAGTGTTGTGTCAATTTCTGCTGTACAGCACAGTGACCCAGTCATACATATATATACATTCTTTTTCTCATACTATCTTCCCATGTTCTGTCTCAAGAGACTGGATATAGTTCCCTGTGCTGTACAGTAGGACTTCATTGCTTATCCGAAGAAAGTGGTCCTTTGAAATGTAACGAATGTTGCTTCCTAGTGGCACAAAGTTTTTCATTGAAAAATTAATGACCAAGAGAGGCGGATACATCTCCTAAGTAAACAGGAAAGAGATATAGCTGGTGGCACTATGACCCGGCAAACTCCCTAGAGATCTCTTCAAGACCTTGGGCCTAGCCCGTTAGTACTGGGTGAAATGAGTTTTTTCTTCTTGAGGGGAAAGGCACCCTGCTTTGGGGGCTCATCTACGAAGCGGAGTCGTGGAGGAGAAGTTGCCTTATTTTGGAACAGGCTTTAAGTAGCCCAAAGGGGCGATGGGTTTATTTTCTCTCTGCCTTCTCTCTGATGGACAAGACTGAGCAGCCAGGGGCGTTTTTTAAGACCCAGGAAGTGACGTGCCCCGTGGGTGTGATTCGCCGGATGGGTCTAATATACCCAGGCCAGGGCTGCTCTGGGAGGCCAGGTGCCAGAGCCTTTCCAGTCCCGGCCACTGGCGCTCGTCCCTGACTCGGCCACGGTCCCACCCGGATCCCAAGTGCTCTCTGTCGCGGGCTCCTCTGGGTTCTCCTGATCCAGTTTCCTCGAAGGTTTCCTGCTTTCCCACCCGCAGTCACACCCCTCCCGATGGCCTCCCTGGCGCACCGCCCACCCCGTTCCATAGGCAACCGCCTGTCACCTGCCTGGCCGGTGCTCCTGACTGCAACGACCCCGGCGGCCCCGCATCCTCCACGATGCCGCTGCCGGGCTGCCCGGCGCCTCCCAGGCCCAGCCCTGCGTCGCTCACTGCTGCCTAGGCGACGGGGCCCAACAGAGCCCGCCCCCGCTGGACTCCCCGCACGGCCGTGGGCGGGGCTGCACCTGGGGGGCGGGGCCAGTGCGCTGGAGGCCCAGCGTCGGGCCACACCTGTCCCTGTTCTGTGCTGATGAAGGTGGGATCGATAGATTTTGACAATGGCTTCAAGGGCCTCGTTCCCAGGATCCTGGGAGCTCTCAAGGAGGCTGCTGGCAGGCCACACTGGCTTTCCAGAGTTGGAAAGCAAGGAAAGACAGGCCACCGAGTAGGAGGAGATATTAGCAACAAATGCTGCTAGGGTACATGAAGATCTACAAATTAAGGCAAATAATCCAATTAAAGGGTAGAAAAAAAAAAAGATATCCAAATGACTTGATCAGGTATTTCACAAAAGAAATACAGCAACTATCTTGTTCATATGTGCTTATGTGTACTCGAAGTGGAAGTAACTGAAATGTCCATCAACAATAGACTAGTTAATTAAATTGTAGTATTCCATATATCGACGTATTATACAATAGTGGAAATGAATGAAATACAGCTGCATGCAATGACACAGAAGCATCTTAAAAACATAATATTGAGTAAAAAAAAACCCAAATAATTTTGTATATAAATATTTTTGAAAAGCAAATTTAAACTGTATTATTTTTATGGATGCATACTTAGTGGAGTAAACTATGAAAAAACCCAACAAAGTCATGATTTTCATAGTTAGGATTATGGTCAGTTCTGGCAGATAGGGTAGGAGTTTTGGGAGAGAGTGCCTTTGAGACAGTGTTTCTGACTTTTAATGCTGGTTACGTAGATGTTCATTTTATAACAATTCATTAAACTATACATTTATGCATGTGTAGAATATTTCACTATTAAATCTTCAAAGAAGAATAAGGGAAGGGTTGGGAATTGTATTCATATTAGCATAGCATTTAAAACCACAAATAGATTTGAAACGCTTCAAAGAGGCAAGAGTTTTTCAACACCAGTTGCCTCATTTATGATAGGAAACATAAAGAATTAGAAAATGGTTTTAGTACTCAATTTTGCTATTTTTTGTTCTGCTTTTCATTAGAATTAAGCTTTTTAAAAAACTTTGTTGGCAGCAGGGACCTTGCCATATGAGTATACAACAGAACCTCAGTGTTACTTGAAGAAATGAAGGTGAGTTTGCCAAAAGCATGAATGTTTTATTCTGTCCGACATACTATACAGTTAATATTAGAGCCGCGGCAAACATGCCAGGAAACCCCGAGCTTTAGGATTTATTCCTCGTAGCAGCTAAGAGGATAGGTTAGGGAGTCAGTGCTGAGTCATTCACACTTGTCCAGCATCTCATCCCTGGTCCGTGGAAACTGATGTTATGGTTCTTCAGACCCTTCAAGCACTTTCTGTATTATATCAGAAAAGATGTAATTCTGCTTGTCTGAAAAGGAGCGGTTCCTGTGTGAGTCAGGAGCCTACCAATCCAGCGGCAGAGACTAGTCACATACAGAAGATGGAATACTGAACTTGATTTTCTTCCTTCCTCTTCTGGGATGGCTGTCCTGATTATTCTTACACGGAGTCACTAAGGGCTGGAATTATAAGCACAAGTGGCAGTCAGGGTCCCATCAGGAGACCTGTTATCTTAACAGAAATAGTAGGAAGGTTTATTAACTGAAAAGTAATATCCTGGTATCATGGGAACAGTAGCCATGGGAGGCAACTACCACCCATATTTCTGGGGGAACACAGAGAAGAATGTGTACATGTAGAAGCTGGAAGGAAGGGGCCAGAGCTGGGAACCAAGCCTCTGAGGAGGAGGAAATGCCAAGCTGATGAGTGCTGGTGTTGCTGGGAAGTGTGATGAAGCTGGTTCTCGGAATATTGGGAAAACTGGCACCAACTGCTGCTACCGAAGCAGGCTGAGCTGCAAGGGTGAAGAAACAAGCCAGGATGATCCTGAGAAGAAGCAGCAGAAGGAAGCAGTCCCTTTTCCATCTGTATGGTGTCCCTCTACTTCCCCCTGTTGGCAGAGCCTAACAGGGACCAGCTGGCCAAGGAGAAATGAGGTTTGCAGACACTGACCCAGTATGACAACAAAGTAAGAATGTTTGAAGCTGGGACAGTGGTTTAATAAGCAACGCAGGAGTTCTCCTTGTGGCTCAGTGGTAATGAACTCGGCTAGTATCCATGAGGATGCGGATTCAATCCCTGGCCTTGTTCAGTGGATTCAGGAACTAGAGTTGCCTAGTGAGCTGTGGTGTAGATCACAGAAGCATCTTATATCTGCCATTGCTGTGGCTGTGGTGCCAGCAGCTGCATCTTGGATTCGACCCCTAACCTGGGAACTTCCATGTGCCGCAGGTGCAGCCCTAAAAAGCAAAAAAAAAAAAAAAAAGAAAAAATTCTTAAGGATTACAGGATGCATGCATACAAACAAAATAAGTCCATAAAGTGCGTGGCTCTTTGCCTGCTCTTACGGTAATACTAATGATAATTTACATATGATTAACAGCTTCCCAGGGTTTGCAAAGTGCTTTTGAATACATTATCTGTTCAGAATTAAGCTGGCTAGCTGATGTTGAACTAACAAAGAGGAATGAGAAAAATAAAGTCAAAATATATTCAAATAGATGGGTTAGTAATACATAGTTCTCAACCCAGGGCTGTTCTGTGCGTTGGGGGATATTTGGCAATGTTTTCTGCTGTCATGACTTAGGGGATGCTACTGGCATCTAGTGGGTAGAGGCCAGAGATGCAGCTAAACGTCCTATAATGCATAGGACAAACTCCACAATAAAAAAATTATCCAGTTCAAAATGTCAGTTGTGCTGAAAATTGACCAACACTGTGCTGGACTAAGGCTCTTGGTCTGTGGCCCCAAGGTACTCAGGTGCTTGCTTCTACCTTTATACAGAGACGTGCATGGCGTTGCCTTATAATTATTACCTGTTAATGGTTCTATTACCTCTTCACTGTATTATAAGCTTTAAGAGAACAAGGACTATCAGTGCCCAGAGGCCTTACAGTTGTTCAGTTTATGTTGAAGCAAAGCCACAATGGCTTACACTTCAGCACTTGAATGGAGGGTAGATATGTAGAGCCCACCAGGCCATTTTCTACATGTGCTCTTATATGGCACACAACTAGGATGATTAGATAATTTATTATTAAAACCCAGGATATACAGGGATGCTATTAATAAATTCAGAAACACAATAGGAATGGCCTGAAATTCAAGAATATACAGAGGATGCTATTAATAAATTCAGAAACACAATAGGAATGGCCTGAAATTGAAGAATATACAGAGGATGCTATTAATAAATTCAGAAACACAATAGGAATGGCCTGAAATTCAAGAATATACAGAGGATGCTATTAATAAATTCAGTATCACAATACGAATGGCCTGAAATTATCCTGGGTATAACTCTAACAAGTTTAAATGTGTGGCTAATGTATATATTAAATTAGGAGAGGCAAATCAGGAGTGAGGAGGGAAGGATACTCTCAGGACAGAGAAAGGGACAGTACTAGCAACTGAAGGAACAGAAAAACATAAAAATAAGAAATGTTCCAAAGGAAAAAAAAACCTGAAGCAACATGGAGTCACTTTGTGTAGGCAACAGCAAACTTATAGCTGAAAACCTGGTATGAGAATCACAGTATTACAACAAGCATGATTAATTTTCATAATGATTCATTTTTAAAAACTCATCTAGAGTAGACCAGTTTAATAAATAGGAACTAAAAGAGTTCCCTGGTTGCTCAATGGGTTAAGGAACTGATGCTGTCACTGCTGTGGTGAGGGTTTGATCCCGGGCCCAGGAATTTCTGTATGCCATGGGTGCAGCCAAAAAAATATGCACTAGGTAAAAAGCATGCAATATATTTTACAAAGATTTATGTTCAAAATATTAAAATATTGGAGTTCCCATCGTGGCCCTGTGGGTAAAGAACCTGGCATAGTCTCCCTGAGGATTCTGTTGGATCCTGGCCTTTCTCAGTGGGTAAAGGATCTTGAGCTGTCACAAGCTTCAGTGTAGGTTGTAGATGTGCCTTGCATCTGGTGTGGCCGTGGCTATAGTGTAGGCCTGCAGCTGCAGCTCTGATTGAACCCCTAGCCCAGGAACTTCCATATGCTGCAGGTGTGGCCATAAAAAAAAAATATTTAAAGTTTTGAGGGATAAACTCTCAATCATCCAGAAAAAAAAAATGTACTTATTTAGAATGACCCGCCTTGAAAATTTTAGAGGACTGAAATTGTAAAAAATATATATAGACAACACAGTTCAACAGAGAGATGTGGTAACCCTAACACTGTTGATTGTAAATCAATTATATTTTATTAAAAATTTTTTTTAAAAAAGAACAAGTCAGGTGCAGGGGGAGCCCAGAGGAGAACAGGGGGGTTCTGCCTGCTGGGATCAGAAGCTTTAGGAACAAGATGATACCACAGGATGGCGCTTATGAATACAAATTATCAGTCATCGCCTTTCTTCTTCTGTTTCATTTCCTTGTTTTTCTTTCCTAAAACTAATTTTAAAACATTTTTATTATGGCAATTTAAGAACATACGGAGCATATACAACAGAGAAAAGTATAATGAGCGTGGGCACACCCCTTGTTTAGCCAGCTTTGACACAGATCAGCTATATGAGCAACCTTGTTTCTGCACGTACTATTCTGTACTAGCACCAAGTTATTTCAAAGTGAATCCCAGCTGTCACACAGTTTCATCTGGAAGTTCTTAAGGGTGCATCTAAGAGACAAGTTTTAAGTATCTGCAAGAGCATTGTCACATCTGAACTAAAATTAACAACTCCTTTATATCACGAAACACCGAGTTAGTGTTCAGAACCCCCCCAGACTATCTTCTGGGTATCTTTTTATAATTGGTGGGTTTGAATTAGGATCCAACAAGTTATACAAGGTGATTTTTTAAAAGAACAGTTTTATTGAGATACAATGCACATATCACACAATTCTCCATATGGTTTTCAGCACTTTTTAGGGTATTCAGAGAGCTGCGTGATGATCACGGCCAACTACAGACATCGCCCCTAACGCAGTCTCTTCTCATTCCCTGCCCTTTTCTCAGCCCTTGGCAACCACCAGTCTACTTTCTGTCTCCGTGGATCTGCCTATTCTGGACACTTCCTATAGAATCATGCAATATGTGTTTGTGTGTGGTCTTTTCCCGTGATGTTCTTGGGGTTCATCCACGTTGCAGCACGCATCAGTGCTTCATTCCTATTTATTGCCAAATAATAGTCTACTGCATGAATATGCTATATTTTCTTTATCCATTCATCAGCTAATAGCCATTGGATTGTTTCCACCTTTTCACTGTTATGTACAACACTGCACAGAACATTCATGCACAAGTTTTTGTGCGGACATATGTTTTCTTTCTTTCATTCCCTGTTTCCTTAGGCCATTGCTTTTCCCTCCATCTTTTTTTTTTTTTTTTCATCTGAGCCTGCAGTGTGTAGAAGTTCCTGGGTCAGGGATCGGACCCTTGCCACAGTATCCACCCAAGCTGCTGCAGTGGCAATGCTAGATCTTCAACCCACTGCACCACCAGGAAACTCCTCCTTCCAGTTTTATTGCACTATAATTGACATATAGCAGTGTATGAGGTTAAGGTGTACAGCACAATGATTGCCATATAAGTTTAGTGGGCATCAATCGTCTCCTATAATGTTAAAGAAACAGAAATTTTTTTTTTCCTTTTGATTCAGGCTCTTAGGATTTAATTTTTAAACAACTTTGATGCAACGGTGTTAATTATATTTATCATGTTGTACATTACATCCCTTGTACTTATCTATCCTTGACTAAGTTTGTACCTTTTGACCACCTTCATCTAGTCCTGCCCTCCCCCCACCTCCTTACTCTGATAACCACAAATCTGATCTATTTTTCTATGAGTTTCCCTATTTGTTTTTGAAGTATAGTTGATCTACAGCACTGTTAGTTCCTCTTATACAACATAGGGATTTGATAGTTCTATACAATTCAAAATGACCATCACAATAAGTCTAGTTATCATTGTGGATATGCAATTTCTGTTTTCTTGGGCACACCCCTAGGAGTGGAATTGCTGGAGTTTTGGTAACTCTATGTTGACTTTTCTGAGGAACTTCCAGACTGTTCTCTAAAGTGGTTGAAACATTTTTACTGGTAATTTATGAGGGTTCTCATTTCTCTAGGTCCCTTCCAAAATTCGTTATTGTCTTTTATTATTATAGCCATCCTTGTGGGTGTCAAGTTCTAGCTGATAAGTGTGACTGGTGTTTACCTAATGACTAATGATGCTGAGCATCTTTTCACATGCTTTTGGCTATTTTTATTACATAGTCACTTTTCAAAATATTGCAAATGTATTTTAAATTCCAGATTGAAGAATTAGTATCTGAGCAGTCTCTAAAAATGGACTGCCTTTAACAGCTTCCCTGCCTTCAGGTATAAAATGTTCCAGGCTCATCCTATACGTTTCTTGCCCCTACCTAGAATTAGCCATTTCTTCAAGGAGCCTTTGGGTAGTTTTAGTGGGAATGTCATTCACAGGCCACAAACTGGGCACTGAGGATGCTTGTTGCTACTGGAATGGTTATCATCTCCAGGCCATTTCTGTGGAAAAAACTAGAAAATACTTTGTTTCTTTTTCCAAGAGGAGAATACGTTATGAGTGCATGCTTTTGTTTTCAATTCAAATCTAAGAATACAAGGTTTTTACTTTATTTGATTTTATGTGTATATCTCTTTCTCTCGTGCTGAAAATCTTGGTTCAATGTGAACATAATTAACTATGCTCTTTAATAGATGCAAACTATTGCATTTGGAATGGATAAGCAATGAGGTCCTGCTGTATAGCACTGGGAACCGTATCTAGTCACTTGTGATGGAACATGATGGAGGATAATGTGAGAAAAAGAATGTATCTATACATTCTTTGTATATATGTGACTGGGTGACCTTGCTGTACAGTAGAAGATTGACAGAACACTGTAAACCAACTATAATGGGAAAAAAATCATTAAAAAAAAAACTATGCTCTTTATCCTACACAATCTATATTATACTTTCAGAGTGGCACTCCTAATGTTGTAACTAACAGTATGACTGACTACTGAGAACAATTTAAGATTGTTTGCAGTTATTTTTGTCATTAGGCTATATCTTGATGGTGTACACAATCAAATGTCTGTTTTAAGGTAACCCGAGCTAATTTTTCTCTGTGTGGCATTTTTTTTTAAGAAAGAAATGAATTTTTAATTTTTATTTAATTTAAAAATGATTACAGGAGTTTCCTTTGTGTCTCAGTGGTTAACGAATCCGACTAGAATCCATGAGGTTGTGGGTTCAATCCCTGGCCTTGCTCAGTGGGTTAAGGATCCCGCGTTGCCGTGAGCTGTGATGTAGGTTTCAGACGCGGCTCGGATCCCGCATTGCTGTGGCTGTGGTGTAGGCCAGCGGCTATAGCTCCTGTTAGACCCCTAGCCTGGGAACTTCCATATGCCACGGGTGCGGCCCTAGATAAGGCAAAAAGACAAAAAAAAAAAAAAAATATATATATATATATATATAAAATAAAAATGATTACAGAAAACATTTACATACTTACAAAGTCAAAACTGTAACGCCTGGTCCATTTAGAGAAGTCTAACTTCTAACCCCAACCCCCTCCTCTTACTTCCCTCTCAGCTGATATAAGCTATTTTTATTCGTTTTAGCTTAGTCCTCCTTTAAAATAAACACCATCATATAGTAAATTAATAATCCACCCTGTTTCTCATACTGAAGGAATCTATATACTCTTTGTGTACATTGCTTTCCCCCCCCCACTCCGTAATATATCCTGGAGATCACTATAGACACTTACAATGGGTTTCCTCATCATTTTTTTTTTCATGGTCATCTAAACTCTGCTGTGTACTCAGCCAGTCCCTTGTTGATAGATACTTGAGTTGTTGTAAATGATGCTGCAATGAATAACTGTGACATTGTGATACAATAAGAAATGTGTATATGTACGGTCCTCATTCTGGTTCCTGGCATAGAACTCCTAATACACTTGTAATTTCTGGGTGATCAGGGTGAGAGGAGCATCTTTTATTATCTAGAATATTTGGTCTTTGGGCTGGGTTCCTGACACAAGAGTTTCTAAAATGTTTTTAGTTTCCTGAGTGACAGGAGTGAAGGGAACCTCTTAGTATTCATAATAAACCTCTTTCTCCTACTTGAATTGATGCTAATAAGGAGGTAGGGCCCTTAGATAACTTTAGGATGAGGGCTGGTTGCCAGAGGAGTCACCCCGTGATCAGAGGGCTGGAACTTTCAGTCCTACCTCCCACCTCAGGGGAGAGGAGAGGAGCCAGGTATTGAGCTAATCACCAATAGCCAATGATTTAATCAATCATGCCCACATAATGAAACTTTGATGAAATCCCCTAAAGGATGGCATTTTGGAAGCTTTCACATTGGCGAACTCAGCCAAGCTCTAGGAGGGAGGCAGACCCCAACTTTATGGCAACAGAAGCTCCTGTGCTTGGGACTTCAGCAGACCTTGACCCATGTACCTCTTCATCTGGCTGTTCCTTTGTGTCGTTTATAATATCCTTTATAATAAACCAGTAATAGTAAAATCTTTCCCTGTGTTCTGTGAGCTGTTGAGGCAAATGACTGAACCTGAGGAAGGCGCCATGAAAATCCCTGGTTTGTAGCTGATCTGTCAGAAGGCCAGGTGGCCCAGGACTTGTGATTGGCATTTGAAGTAGGGACAATCTTGAGCCCTTAACTTGTGGGGTCTTTGCTAAGGCCAGGTAGCTAGTGTCAGAATAAAACTGAATTACCAGACATGCATTTGGTGTCTAGAGAGTTGGGGAATCTGTTCATGTGGGGGAAAAAATCCTCCACAAATTTGTTGTAGGAGTATTGTGAGTAAAAAAACTCTTCATAATGTCAAATGATAATTATTCCATTTACCTTTGGGTTAGATTCCTAAAAGTGGGATTGTTGGTTTAAAAGCTATATACTAACATGATTTTGTTCGATGTTGACAAATTCTCCTCTATAGAGACTCTTGTTATTTTATATTCCTGCAAGCAGCATATGAGAGTGCTTGTTTCTCTACAAACTAGCTGGCAAAGTGTGTTGTGAAATGCTTGGATTTTTGCCAGCCTGGTAGATAAGAAATAGTATTTCATTGTAGTTTTAATTTTGCATTTTCTTTTTATGTATTTTTTTACGTGTTTAAGAACAATTCACCTTTTTTCTCTTATTCCTTTTTTGTGGCATGGTATTGATTTTTTCTTCTTAATTTTTAGAAGCTCTTTATATTTATGGATTTCACCCTTTGTGATATTAGTTGCAAGTATTTTTTCCCACCTTGTCATTTTTTATTTATTTTTTGCTGCAAGAGGCATTTATTTTTGTGTAGTCAAATTTATCAGTCTTTCCCCCTCTTATTTTTAGATTTTGAGTCTTATAAGGGGAGTTTATACTGCTCCCAGGTCATAGAACAACTAACCCATGTTTTCTTCTAGTATTTCCATGGTTTCGTTTTGTATATTTAAGCCTTACATCTATTTGGATCTTATTTTTGGTTCATGATGGTGTTTATCAAATTTTCCCTTTTTCTCTATGGCTGCCCAATTAGTAAAATATTGATCTGTCCCTACTGATTTGAGATACCACCCTTGTCACATACAAAAATTGTATTTTCTAACATCAGTACTAAAACACATTCTTTTAATTGCTACTGATTTTATTATGATATGAGGTGACTGATTTCGTTAAAAGTCTTCAGGTTCACTGTGTCTTTCTATGAGTCTCTCTTCAATAGCAATCCCTTTGTGCCCAATTAGCTTTAAATTTAAAGTTCTATCTTTCCAGTTATTGGTATGTTCTCCACATATAGACGCAGGCTCAGTGGTCTCCATGCCACTGTCTAAGACTAATATAGGGAGGAAACAATAATCGAAGGTGGAGGAGAAAAACACAGACCACTATTGTATATTTGCTACGTATCTATTGCTGGACTAGACATTTTGCCTGCACCCTTTTAAGTCGTTTAGTCCTCACACTGATCCTACCTGGTGAGGACTGTTAATCCCATTTTACAGATGAGGAAACTGAAGATACAAAAAGTTATTCCTAATCAGCTGTGTGATCTTTGATGACTGACAAAACCTCTCTGGGCCTCAGTGCCCTCGTCTATAATACAAAAGGATTGCTCTAAATCAGTGTTTCCCAAATTGTGTCTGTTAGAACAATAATGTTCTGTAAAACAGCTACCTTGTAGTTTAAAAGGTGCTGTACTTGGAAGCCAGAAGTAATTTAAAATCTAGTTCACCCAACTTACATAGCAACCTCTTTATCTCTCTTAACAAGAAGTTCTGAAATACTCAGCAGCTTAATAAAATCCTCAAGGATTTAGTTGTTTTCTGCCTCTTTTCTATGGCATCCTCACCACATTAGCTGTGATTCCTTGATGGGGAGAAAATGCCCATGGAAGTTCTAAGCATTACTTGTAGTTATGACAACGTTGTAGGGGAAGCAGGATGCTTTCGTTCTGAATGTCTCTTTTTATCATCAAGAGAAATCTTTCCCAGAAGCCTTGCGGGAGCTCCCCCACCCCCATCTCAATGGCCAGCATTATTTTACATGCCCAAGTGGAAACTGACCACTGGCAAGGGGAATGGGACCAGGGCTGATTCAAACCCATCATGATTTTTCTTTTTGGCTGGGGTTGAAGCCTGCCTTCCCAGAAGCACAGGGCTACACAGTGTGGGATGAATCCTAGAACAAGATCACAGATACACTAGGCAGAAGGAAGACTTGACCAATGGTCTTTGGGTGGGCAGCCATCATGAATTGTTTGATATGGTTAAGTGAGTTGGATCTTTGCTGGGTTAAACAAAGCCAAACAGATTACTTTACCAGAACACTTTTCAAGAGTTCCCTGATGGCTTGGTGGTTAAAGATCTGACATTGTCATTGCTGTGGCTCAAGTTGGACCCCTGGCCCAAGAATTTTTGTGTGCTCAGTGCAGCCAAAAAAAGAAAAGAAAAAAAAGACTTTTCAGAACCTTTACTATGCTGTGTATCACCTCTATGAGGGAAATATAATGTTCAACATTTTATTTTTTTCTTTTTAGAGCTGTACCCATGGCATATGGAGGTTTCCAGGCTAGGGGTCTAATCGGAGCTACAGCTGCCAGCCTATGCCACAACCACAGCAATGCAGGGTCTGAGCTGCATCTGCAGCCTACACCACAGCTCACGGCAACACTGATCCTTAACCCGCTGAGCGAGGCCAGGGATCAAACCCACAACCTCACAGTTCCTGGTTGGATTCGTTGCTGCTGTGCCACGATGGGAACTCCTTGAAGATCCCTTTTAATGATCATATCCTGTAATTCTCTATAAAACGAGATTCAGACTTGTTGAGATGCAAATCCTCATGGATACTGGTTGGGTTCATTTACCACTGAACCACAATGGGAACTCCTGGCTCCAGCTTCTTAAAGTCCTCCTTGAAAGTAACCTCCTTGGTTTAGAGACCTGCTTCAGGTCCTTTTCATCCCAAAGTTCTTTATTTGGAAACCAGAAAGAAAGATTAAAAAAAGTTTTTTTTTCAAGTAGTTCCTCTAGAGCCCAGCATCTAAAATGTCCTGTTCCCTTTACAGTAAGATGTTAGCTGGTCACGTGGACCCTAATCCCAAAGTTTAGTAGAATCCTCCACCTCTTAAGTAGTGACAGGCATAATAGGTTCTTCCTTCCTTCCTCCCTGCCTCCCTCCCTTTCCTTCCTTCTCTCTTTCCTTCTTCCTTCTTTTCTTCTTTCTTCCTTTCTTCCTTCCTTCCTTCCTTCCTCCTCCCTCCCTTTCCTTCCTTCTCTCTTTCCTTCTTCCTTCTTTTCTTCTTCCTTCCTTCCTTCCTTCTTTCTCTTTTAAACCACAAAACTTTATGTCCATGGGTTAGTTCTCATCTGTTAATCTAAGACTGAGGCAGATTGTTGTCAGAGGAGACCAACCACCTTGCATTGCACTCAAAGTACATTTGTCATGTTACAGTAATTATGTTCCTTCCCACAGCCTGCTCCACTGAGATGATGATGAGGCTGCCTTGAAAGCATATTTTCTCTTGCAAGGAGCACTACACGATGCTCTCTGGTATATGAGTGGGCTCTCCTTTGAATTTTGAAGGTTGTGCCTTTTCCTTCGTCTTTGTTTTTGCTTCTGAGTACAGTTGCGTGATGTAGTTCATGCAGCTCATTGAGTGGCAAGCTGAAAGAAAGACATGTCGAACATGAACATTTAGTCTGAATGGCATTGAACCCATTTACTTGAAACACACTGATTGCACATGGTATTTGTAGGGCCATGTGTTAGTGTCTTTAAAAATTGAATCTGAAATTCACTAATGTGTATAAATGGACTTGAAGGCCCAGTCATAGTCTAATTTTTAAGTCTTCTTATATAAACAATATGCTCATGAACCTGAACTTAAAAATATGGGCATATCACCACCAAACAACATGTGTGTTGCTAGACAAAGAAAAAAAAAATTTCCTTTAGCATAATTTCACACTAAACGTCACAGGGTTTATAGGAGAGAGGGTAGGTAGCCCACTGAAAGCCCATGCCGCTCTGTACATTGGCTTTCAGAAGGTTCTGGAAGGTTCCTTTTAAATGAGCAAATGCAATAGAGTTGAAATGCTGGATTTGAGGGCATTGAGGGATGGAGGATGGAAGTGCGGGTCAGAGCCCAGGAGAAAGTGCAACCTCCTGAAGCTGTGGTAAGCCCCTACCCTGGGTGGGGGCGGAGATTGGGGGGACAGACCTTTCTGGGGGGACAGACTCTGGGGAGTCCTGAGTGCAGATGCTGATTTTAAATTTTCTTAAAGGTGAATTGCTAGGGCTTCTGCTCGTTCAGCAGCCCAGCTGAGGGGTTTTGTTTTCCTGCTGAAAGTTATAATTCTCCTCCCACTGTTCTGTTCCCCTTGCCTGGGAGAATCAGCATAGGAAATAACCCCAGTGACGTATTATACTGACACTGGTCTCCTCACTGCAGGTGGTGGGAGGAGACGGGTATTAAAGAAACGAATGTCGCACTACAACCACCTGTAGGCAGCTAACACGCATTTTCCCTCCACCCCCACTTCTCACACAGTCACAGCCCACTTGTGCCCCCCTTCCTGCTACTGCAGCTATTCTTTCTTTCCATTTCACACCCTACGAGGTCAAAACCAAAAAAAGAAAAAAAAGAAAAAAGAAAAAAAAGGTAGAGGTGTCGTAAAAGACATGCTTCCTACATAAACCTCAATAAAACCAATAGAAACTAGTGACAGAGCTCACTGCATTTTCTTGCAGCCTTTGGCCAGTGGAATAAGTTAATTTGCGTAGAGGAAATGATGGTTGGAAGGTATAAGACTCTTGCTTTGCAATAGTTCTAGCTTCTGTCTCTGGATCTTTGTCAGGAGCACACACAGAGTCTCCTTTTAGATTCCTCTCTTCATTTCCTTTACATATTTTACTTGAGGAATTGCAATGAAATCATCTGAAAGACCCGAAACATTCCTATTTGAATCAGTTAAGCCTTATATTCATTTATTCAGTACAAATTTATCAAACACTCCACTTGTGCCAAGTCCTGTTTTACGACCCGGGGATTTAAATAGAATAGATCCAGTCACTCACCACTGAGAGGTGTATTATGGTACCTAGATTAACACACCAAAAAGGACAGTCTGGTGTGGGAAGTGCTGCATTGGTAAAGGTATACACAGGACAAGAGGGACGTACAGCCCGGGGTGTGTCTGTGTGTGACAGCAAGGCCTTAGGGACGGCTTCCGGAAGGGGCATGCCTTCAGCTATGTGAACTTAACTTCTTTTTGCTCAAGTTGTATTTCCTCAGGTTCTTCAGGATGATTAGTTGATGTGATTTTCCTGGTGCTAAAAATCAAAGTTTGATTTTTACCCTCCCAATTCAAGGCAACACGTTAATGAACCTCACTTTTCAAATCTCAGGTCACATATGTTGACTTACCGTGACGATTTTTCTCTTGGGAAGATGTTTCTTCGTTATTTGACCTCGATCTGTAACTTTCTAGAGTGTGTTCTGAAATTTCATTTTCTGTAAGAAGAGGAAACAGTTACTGATTTCTGGTGCTACTGACATCATCTGTGTTTAGAAATGTATGTTTGAATAAGATCATACTTTAAAAAAATTTTTTATTATAGTTGATTCACAGTGTTTTGTCAGTTTCCACTGTATAGCATAGTGACACAGTCATATATACACATACATATATATGTGTGTGTGTGTGTGTGTATGTATATATATATATATATATATATATATATATACATTCTTTTTCTCATACTATCTTCCATCATGTTCTACCCCAAGAGATAAGATCATACCTGTTTTTATACAACAGTAGACTCCCTCCCCCATACCTCATGTTTTCATTTGTTCAACAAATTGCTTTTGATTCTTTACTGTGATTCCAGTAGACAATGTGCCAGGCAGCATAAGAATTGCAGAAGCAGAAGTCAAATGAAAGCAGATTAGAATCAAGTATTGTCTCTTGGGAAGAAACAATTCTTATAGTCCTTAAAGAACCATGGGGGCAAAGCATCAATGGAAGATTTTGAAACAAGATTATAGTATTTGCCTGTCATGTGGGTACGGCTGGAAAGCCAGCCTCTGTGTCTCCATCTACTTATGATGAAAATTTAGTCCATCTGAATATCTGGAGGGATTGATATTAAACTAGAAGAAGAGGTAGTTTTAAGAGGGTCAGAGCAATTCAGAGATGTAGTATTTTGCCATGGGACATAATGAATACTCCTTCACTAGAGGTATTCAATCCGTATGCGACTAAATTGACAAGGTCTGAGAGCACCATAACGCGAGTGTCATGTACAGTTTTCTAGTTGCCGTGCTCAAAAGGCAAAAGAAGTAGGTGAAATGATTGTATTTTATTTAGCTAGTAGATTCAATATATTATCATTAGACGTGTGTGTGTGTATGTGTGTGTGTACTAAGTCTTCAAAACTCGGTGTGTGTTTCATCCTTACCGTAGCTCTCAGGAGTGAGTTCATGTGCTGCTGAGCCATATTGTGGCTACGCTATTGAACAGTGCAGGTCTAAATAGTCACTCAGAATTAAAGATGGGATTTAATCCTGGCACATATTCATGAAAAGACTAGAGCAGATGGTCATTTTGGATAACTTCTAAGGCCCCTTCTGGCTCTGATATGTTGAGTCTATGTATTTTAATAGATATCTTACATGTTAGCTAAATAATTTTGGTTTTGTTTCCAGTGATAATGTTGTTGTTTTTTGGCTGCACCTGCAGCATGTAGATGTTCCTGGGCCAGGGATCGAACCTGAACTGTAGTTGTGGCTGTGCCAGATCCTTAACCCACTGTACCACAAGGGAACTTCCTCCAATGCTAACTTTTAAATGCATGGTTAGGAAAAATTACTAACATAATTATGTTCGACGGAGACAGAGTGCATTCTTTCAGAATAAGAATGGGTCCCAAACAGTCTGTTATATTCAACCTATGGTTGACCATTCCTAGAATAGGAACTCCTTGAGAGGAGGGACTTGGTCTGTCTTATTGACAGATGTGTCCCTGAGGGTCACATGGTTGGAACAGTGCCTGGCACACAGTAGGTGCTCAAGGAATGGTTCTTGAATGAATGATTGAATGCGCTATTTGGTATCCTATGGTGAACAGAAGTGTCTACAACTTAATGCCAATTCCCAGAGCTACTCTAGTTTCTCTGGGTCATGCACTCTTTGGCTATAGTCCCTGGAGAGTCACATCCTGGGTTTACTGCAAAACGAGCAACTGCTTATTTGAGTGATAGTGCGCATCAAAAAGACGGCATAGCATCAAACCGAACAGCTTTCGTCAACAGGATTTCCCTTTGCGCTGGCATCTCATAGCCTCCGTCAGGCTCTCCGCCTGCTCACCTTTCTTCCATATCACGTGTGCTTTCCGCAGCTTCATGATGAAGAGCTGGACGATGATGAAGAGGATGAAGATGAGGAAGGACACCAGAGTCAGCAGCAAGATGCCGCTCTTCTTCCTCGCCAGCCCCATGTACTGACGATTTGCTTCTAAAAAGAAAATGAAAGAATTTTAGGCCTTTGCAGGGTTGTTGTTGATTTTTTTGTTTGGGGGGGAGTCACTGAGGAATATGCGCAGTATTTGCAAGACAGAGTGTAGGCTACTAGCTGAGATGAAAAGACGGAGGGGGCGTTTACCCCGAAGGCAAAGAGACTCACGACGTTTATTCTCTGAAAACAAACGACCGGAGATACAAACAAACAGAACGACTTTGTGGGATGATTCTAAAAGCCACATGGATATCAAACTAGTTCTTTATCATTTCTAGAGGAAACATGAGAATATTAACTTGAATTATATATAGTTGGGCGGTTCAGATTAGCTGTAAGGAAGGAATTTTAGCAAAGTGTAGTTAAATAGCAAGAGAGGTGATTAAGGAGTTTGTGAAACTATGTGAATAAAAGGAAATTTCACTAATCTTGGCTAGGTTAAACGTGGTCCTACGTGAAGGTGTTTGGAGATAAACCACATGAGCTCTTGAAGGTCTAAAACTCTGATTCCCTGGGCTCTAATTGTGCTAAATGTCACTCATGGTCCCCTTCATCTCAACCAACAAGCCATTAGGGAGCGTCAGCTACATGTAGAACATCATGCTTGGAGCTGCATAAAGCCTGGTCCCTGTGATTTAGGGAGTAGTTGCTTCTACGTGTAAACAAACAAATTATTAAAAACAAACAGAAGTAAGATATCTATGCCGGCTTCTAGGCCCACATGTGCCAATAACGTGTTCAGGGACTCCCAGGTAGGAGTGGTGTCTGCGTTGATCAGGAAAGTTTTCAGTAAGGATCTTGGCCTTGAAGGAGGGGTGCGGAGAGAAGGGGCGTGGACTTTGCTTTCATGGGGCAGTTGGGGCAGACAGGGGCAGGGCAATCAAAATTGGGTGTTTGCAGAAAGATATGTATAATCCGGTCAGGACTTTATAGGGACAGGACTGCAGAGGCGGGTGGTAGCGCGGACCTTACGGAGGGTTTAAGGCTCGAGCTCTGTGTTGTAGACTGGCAGCCAAAGAGGTTTCGTGGATGTGTGAGGAGTGCAGGGGGCTGCTCAGAGAGGGGGTGCTGAAAATGGACAAGAGGAGAAACTAAAGTTACAGCACTTCATGCAGGATGTGATGAGGGCCTGGATCAGGGAGGTGGCAGTGATAGTGGACAAAATCCCTAAAAGAGAAGACTCGAGAGTCCTTGGAAACGTGCTGATTTTATGTGTGTATCTACAAATACACACGCGCACACATACAGGAGAGAAGATGACACCGAAGGTTTGGGTGTGATGCTTTGGTCAAGCTGATTCTGTGGGAGAAGGTGCTGTTCCATTTTCAGCCAAGTTGAGTTTGAGGAGATGGCGGGAAGTTCAGCCGGGGATGTGTGGGAAATGGAATGAAACAGGGACTAATGCTCGGGAGAATGTCCTAGAAATTCGGGTGTGGAAATATTCTGCCTGGTGCCACACAGACAATCTTGAGAATGAGGAAACTCTTTAAGAATTAAGGAAAGGAGTTCCTGATATGGCTCAGTGGTGACAAGCCCGAATGTTAGCCTTGAGGATACGGGTTTGATCCCTGGCCTCTCTCAGCGGGTTAAGGATCCAGGCATTGCTGTGAGCTGTGGTGTAGGTCACGGGTGCAGCTTGGATCCTGCGTTGCTGTGGCTGTGACGTTTAGGGTGGCAGCTGCAGTTCTGATTGGACCCCTAGCCTGGGAACTTCCATGTGCCACACATGTGGCCCTAATTAAGACAAAAAAAAAAGGAAGGAAATAGGAGTCCCATTGTGGCTCAATAGGTTAAGAACTTGACAGTGTCTGTGAGAATGTGTGTTCGATCCCTGGCCTGGCTCAGTGAGTTAAGGATCTGGCATAGCCCCAAGCTGCAGTGTAGGTCGCACATGCAGCTCCAGTTGAACCTCTAGCATGGGAACGTTCATATGTTGCAGGAATGGCCATAAAAGAAAAAAGAAGAAGAAAAAGAAAGAGTAAGGAAATAACTGAGGATAGGGAAGTAAAATCAAATCTACATAGAAGAAGCCAGAGGAGGAGGGGAAGTTAGCTAGTGGACACAAGAGGAGCGGTCAGCAAAAGTCACAGGACCAGGCAGACTATGTCCAGGAAGCCAGGGAGACAAGTAAGACTGAACCCCTAACTTAACCAATAGAAAGACCAAGAAAAACGAGGACCCGAAAAGGCTACTGGATGTATTGATTAAGAGGTTAAAATGTGGAGTTCCCGTTGTGGTGCAGCGGTTAAGGAATCTGGCTAGGAACCATGAGCTTGCGGGTTCGATCCCTGGCCTCGCTCAGCGGGTTAAGGATCCCGCGTTGCCGTGAGCTGTGGTGTAGGTTGAAGATGTGGTTTAGATCTAGCGTTGCTGTGGCGAAGGCCGGCGGCTACAGCTCCAATTGGACCCCTAGCCTGGGAACCTCCATATGCCGCGGGTGTGGCCCTAAAAAAAAAAAAGGGAGGGGGGATACAATGTCAGGTGTTTATTCTAGACAAATAAGTGGTGGGGACACTTACGAGTGACCAAGTAAGAGCCCTGAGTGGTTTGTTCTTCCTCTTCCTTGTCGATCTCTGATGTACTAGACTCTTCCACTCCTGCAACTAGGGTGAAAAGAAGACAGGATTTATGTATATGACCATGTTGTGTGTTGTGT
>PVHT021183652.1:3625098-3752861 GCA_004024745.2 Catagonus wagneri | reverse complement strand
TTTAAGGTAAATGTGTTATTTTTAATTTTTGTCTTTTTAGGGCCGTGCCTGCGGCATATGGAGGTTCCCAGGCTAGGGATCTAATCGGAGTTGTATCCACCGCCACAGTAACACGGGATCTGAACCGCGTCTGCAACCTACAGCACCGCTCATGGCAACCCTGGATCCTTAACCCACTGAGCGAGGGCACTGATCGAACCTGCAGCCTCACGGTTCCTAGTTGGATTTGTTTCTGCTGTACCATGACGAGAACTCCTAAAGGAAAATGTTTATTGAACACATGCCCTATGCCAGGCCTCAAACTTACCATTTGGTCTATATTATTCTCTGAGCAAACAGAGGTTTGGAGAAGTTAGGTAAATTGTCTAAAATCCTATAGCAAATAAATGGCAGAGCCGATATTGAAACTCGGAACACAAAATAGAAATCGTTGTATTACACTTCCTCCCCGAATCAGGCTTGTTTGTTGAGTTAGTTTTAGGATGAACTGGAGAATGGCTTCCCAAGCCTTATGGACAGAAAACCTACTGCGTGAAATGCTCAAAGCAATGATTTTTATGCTGAAAACGGGCTCAGTTGTCATTCAAACCCGTACTTGTTTTCCTCCTTAGAAGTGGGGTGCACTATGATGATTTTGCTAGGTAAGAGAAATTATGAAAATAAGAGATCTCTTCTCCTGATTTTGTTGTTCATCTCCCCTATTTTCTGTGGGCTTTTACCCTCTCTGCAGTCTCTTGGTTTTTAGCCCACTGCACAGCGCCACGATGTGGACCCCAAGGGGAATGAACCCACCCGTTCTTCTATTGGAAATGAGTTATTAACAATAATAAAATCCTAGAGATTGAATGCCTAAAGGGATTTTAAAAGACATATTTCTTAAATCTTATGTTATATATAAAAATCAGAGCAGAGAATTGAGTTATTCAGAAGTGGTATAAGCCAATTTAAAGACAACTAGATTCTGAACATGTTTTAAAATGTTGGATTATTAAAGCAAATGCTGCGGCTGCCTGTTCCCTTTCATAATATTTTCAATTTCCGTTGCCCTTCAGAAAAAGTATGTATGTATGGTGCATATTTATCAGTGTTTAAATAACCTAAACATTTACTTTTAAGTATTATTCAAGACAAACTTTTTAAAAATGTGTTCTGATACTCAGAACTATGAACATGAAAATGTTAGGAAAGCGCTTTCCACCACATGACATTTTTATAGAGACTGTTTGAAACAGAGGACAAGTAGGAATTCGTGTCTTTCTGAGTGAGGCTGTCTGGCTCAAAGCACCCTAACAGCTGCATTCGTTTATTCATTCACCAATCTATTTATTCATAGTGCCAGATACTGTTCTAAGTAAAATATATAGATGAGTGAAACAGAAGATCATTGCCTAGAGTTAACCATCTAGTGATTCACTGTCTAAGAAAACTGGAGTTACAATCCAGACTTTCTAAATTTTTCTGCATTTATATTTTAATCTTGTCATCAAAAACTATCTGAGTTCTTGACAACCAAGTTAACTGATGAGCCTTCAAGGGAGATGTTGTCATTCCACGGCAACACCAGATCCTGCTTCTTCGCTCTTTGTTGTTACCATGTCTTTATTTTGTGTTTGCTCTGTTCTAGATGGAAAAGCAAAGAAACGAGTCTCATATAAGTGAATTCAATCTTGCCTTTTACCACAGAGGAATTTAAATGTCACGAGTGTGTGTGTGTGTGTGTGTGTATGAGAGAAAGACAGCAAAAGAGAGAGAGAGAGAGAGAGAGAGAGATTTCTCTGAAGCCCATCCCACTATCCGAACTCTCCTGATATGGTATTTTCCAGGTCACCATAAAGCTAGAGCCAGTTGGAGGGAATCTTATATGGTCTTATTCAAATTAAAAGAAAAAAAAAGTTCTGAAAACTTAAAATTAGAAAAGTGACCTTCCCAAAGAGGCATGATTTTTTAAAAAGAGATTTTAATGTTTTCGACACTTACCGGTACCATTGGGTTGCTGAGGGTCGTGAGAGGACACAGGGCTTGTCCTCGGGGCGTCTGAAGCTGTCTGTTGATCAGTAACTAGGAAAGAGGAGAAACAAAATTCTGCAACTACAGAGAGCAATTTTACCCACATTGTGCTCAATACAAGAGGTTGGCTGCTACCCGCTTGTGGAGGTTTTGCAGAAACCTCAGCCCTCGGGGCTCTGTGGCTCTCGCTCTGGTTTTTGAATCTGTGTCCCGCGGACTGCCCGTCGCTAAGCTGCCGGGCGTGGAAGCACAGGAAGCTGGACCTCCGTGGAGTGGCGCGTTTGGCAGTAGTGGGCAAAAACTCTTCGTCATCCCTCTTTGTGCACTTCTACCTATCAATCCAGCTACCTCTCTGTCTACCCATCACATACCTACCTGTGTATTTACTAGGTAGTTTTAGAATTGCTGTCAGGCAGGGCTGAATTCCAATGCTGCCACTTGCCTGCTTCTGAGTTGGTTTGCACAAGATGCCTAATCTCTCATATGCTTAGCTTTTTCTTACCAGAAAAATGGAGATACTAACACATCTACCTCTTGGAATTTGTGTGTGTGTGTGTGTGTTTGTGTTTGTGCACGTGCGATGGCGGGGGAGGGGGATAGATGATTTCATTCACATAACATGTTTAGCACAACACTGGCTAAATTTTAAGCATAATGCTTACTAAATGTTATTGTCGCATATAAAGCAGTGTTTAGGATTGTCTCCATAGGTTCAGCTTTGCATAGATTTGACTAGTCAATGGACAGATCTGAGGCCAGGGGGCTTAGAAAAATGGTACCTGTCAGTTTACAAATATTGATACTCATATGTGACTAGTGGGTAGTATCTTTGTGAAAAACATGCGTCTCTCAGCCTTTTATTTAATCAAAGAATTTTCTGTAGTTTTGAAAATTATTTTGTTAATCAAACATTAAAAAATTTGGCAAACTATAAAAATGCCTGAGTCATGTGCCAAGGGCTTTGAGAAAAAGAGAAATAGTAATATAGATGATAAGGCTAAAATGAACTCTGTGGCCATAAAGATGCCAGTGGAAATTCGAGAAAGACAGCTACTGGCAACAAAAAGAAGGAAAAGCTTGAAGGAGAGTCATATAGAAGTGCTAGAAGCAAATTATAAGATGAGCATGATATGGCAAATATTGGGGACACAGAATAAAATTTATCAGTAATGATTAAGATCTAGAATAATGTACATGATATATATTTATATACAGAACAGGTTATATATTATATATATTATACATATTGTATATACACACCATAGACTCTACACTACAATATATATATACACACACGAGTTTGATTTGATTTATCCTCTAGCAAAACTGCTAAATAGATTCATTTAAACTGAATGTTGTTTTGATTAAGTGGTGCGCTATGATTTATCTTCCTAGTTGGTTAGAATGTTATGTGTTATCCAGTGTGGTATCCATTAGCTATGTTGACTATTTAAATTTAAATTAATAGCAGTTAATATAAAAAATGTAGTTCCTCAGTTGCTCTAGCCATAGGCTGAATATTTTTTTTTGAGGCTGAATATTTTTTATACATAATTCAAGCAAAACAACATATTGCAAGAGATTGAATGTAGAAGTTATGAGAACCTAACTGTTTTCTATTAAACAAGATATTAAAGAGCTTTTTTAAATGTTAAGCAATGCCATTTTCTCACTGTTTTTGGCATTGTAATGTATAGTTATTTTTTCCATAAAATGTGCCATTTCTTTTCATATATAATAGATTGATTATTTTAAAAATAAATAAGTTAACATTTGTTCCCACCATGCAGAGTATGGAGATGAGTCAGAATCTTTATTGTACATATGTTCTAAAAGCAAGCTCAGCAAACTTTTACTAATCAAATGAAGACAATGTTTCTAATACCTGTTTGTCAACATAGAAGCTCATTAAAGAGAATAAGTCACAGACCAGTGGAAGCACTAACAGCTGATCCTGGAGTTGCTCTTTGAACATGTACTGGGGATCTGGCAGAGGTGCTAAATAACTGACAGATCATAAATAAAAGTCAAGCCTTAAACTTATTATTATTTGCTTTTTAGGGCCACACCTGTGGCACATGGAGGTTCCCAGGCTAGGCGTCGAATCGGAGCTGTAGCTGCTGGCCAACACCACAGCCACAACCACACAGGATCCAAGCCACCTCTGTGACCTACACCACAGCTCACGGCAACGCTGGATCCTTAACCCCCTGAGCAAGGCCAGGGATGGGACCTGCGTCCTCATGGATGCTAGTCAGATTCGTTAACCGCTGAGCCATGAAGGGAACTCCCTAGACTATTCTTACTGTTGGAAACATTTTATGGCTATGATTTTGAGTCCTGTGGAACTACGGCTATCAAGGAGGAGAAGCCAATATTTGCTCTTCAGCAGTAATTTTTTTTTTTTTTTGCCTTGTTGTCATTTTAGGGCCGCACCCGCAGCATGTGGAGGTTCCCAGGCTAGGGGTCTAATCGGAGCTGTAGCTGCCGGCCTACACCGTAGCCACAGCAACGTGGGATCCGAGCCGCGCCTGTGACCTACACCACAGCTCACGGCAACGCCGGATCGTTAACCCACTGAGCAAGGCCAGGGATCGAACCCGCAACCTCATGGTTACTAGTCGGATTCGTTAACCGCTGCGCCACGACAGGAACTCCTTCAGCAGTAATTTTTGTAGATGGCTTGGACAACTGCCAGAAAGTAAAAATATATTCATTGATATTGCTGCTTCTTTTATTAACATCGGACTATCTTTCAGAAGCATTTAGATAAATAAAGTCTCAGCTTCTCTTTGGTGACCCTCCCACATTCCCCATGTGTCCTCCGCTCCCTTCCCCTTCCGGGGGTGGAGGCTGGGGCGGGGAGCGCATGATCGAGGCAGGAATGTTTGTGTCTGATTACAGTCCCGCCATGTCTGTGGGTCCTTGAGTTGGCTACATGCAGCTTCCTCAAGACCTGCTTTTGGTTTAATGAGAAAGTGACCAGTGGAGCGCGTGGGGTGCTGAGAGGGGAGCTGCTAACCACAGCGACGGCGGCCCCACTGGGGCAGCACGACAGTTTTCCCACAGTGAGGTTCTCGTGAACAAGTGCCGTTCGTCAGCAGTCGTTTCATTTGACAAAGAGCTTTTGCAACAGCTGCATTGTCATCCAGCAGCTTCCTCCCTCACTGGTGTGAGTGAACGCTTATGCTTGGAATCTTTTCACACAAAGTACCGCATAAAGTAAGGAAGGTGTGTGTGATTCGTGCTGCTTCTTAAAGGATACTTTGGGTCTCAAAAAGTTTTATGGTGTTTTAAAATTAGTTCTTTAACTTTTGGCGAAGGAATCTGAGAACAGATTCCTTGGAGCAACTCCTCTTCACATTGAATGTTTGATGCGTTATTATTATTATTATTATTATTATTATTATTGGTGTTTTGCTCAGAATATTAACATGGCTAAACTAAAATCTCCGAAATGGCTATAACAAAATAAATATAAAGCATAATCATGACTTAATGTGACTGTGCGAGTGTGTATAGCAACATTTTTGATATCAACAAGTTTAGACTGATTTAGTATTACCTCCTTTTGGTCAAGTACAGAGATTTAACATGCCTCACTTGGTCTTTCAACAACATGATTGCAGTAAAACTGTTTAAGGTCAAGTCAGGCCAGCTGTCATTATCAAAAACAAGCACGGCACTGTTTGCGTATGGCGCTCTGCTAGGCTTTCTGCACAACTGGGGTTCTTCTCAGTGTTGGAACAGTTGCAGCTCTGTCGCCCAGTTGGAGAAATTTTAGTCATCAAAGGAATTTGCTGTTAAGGAAGGCTTTGTTGACAGCGATCTCACTCTGAAGGATTTTTTCCTACTCCATCTAATTTTGTTTGATTGTGTAATATTAAGTAAATTTAAAATGATGAAAGACAGTCAGTAGTGGTTCTTACCCAAATCTTCAAACCGGAAAGGTGCTACCAGTTTTCTTCCCGGCATGCCTTTGTGTCGGACAATGCAGTCCACTGTTGAGTTTTGGCCGTATGTGTGGACTCTGAGTGTGCTGGTGGTGTTGCACTTCTTCCCATCCGTTTCAAATTCATGGCGGGTTTCACCTATGGAGCAGTTTAAAGAGGCGTGTGAGGTAGTGGTTGTTCAGTGCCATTGGATGGGTTTAGTTCTCTGGGAGACCCGTGGTCTTGACATCTTGGCAAACCTGTCAGACTTCTAACCTCACTCTAACTTCCCCAAGCTTCCTGGGACATGCTGGGCCCTCGGGGCCAAGAGAAGCAGATGAACACGAGTGGAGAGGTGTCTATCAACCCTACACTGCTGAAAAAAAAACCCAAAGCTTGTCATGGTTGTACAAAAAGGACAGCTTGATGTATGAAACGGAGACCTAAGACCTTACTCAGGTTGAAGGAATAAAGCAAATTAAAGGAGAGGTTCAGAGCTGGCACTGGACTGAATCTGTGATGACGTAAAATCAAATGGAGCGTCTGCTGAAATGTAAACAAACTAGACCTAGTTCCCAAGCATGACAAATGGTCATCCTGCTTCAGTTAAAAGGCTCAAGGTTTAGATTCTTTGCTGCCAAAATATTTCTAGCTGTCACGGAGTGGGTATGACATAATACTGCAATATACGAGCAAGATCATATCTGTTCCGGAGTTCCCGTAGTGTCTCAGCGGTTGACGAATCTGACTGGAACCATGAGGTTACGGGTTCGATCCCTGGCCTCGCTCAGTGGGTTAAGGATCCGGCGTTGCTGTGAGCTGTGGTGTAGGTTGCAGATGCGGCTCGGATCCCGCGTTGCTGTGGCTGTGGCAAAGGCTGGCAGCTACAGCTCCTGTTAGACCCCTAGCCTGGGAACCTCCATATGCCACAGATGTGGCCCTAGATAAGGCAAAAAGACAAAAAAAATCATATCTGTTCCACTTACATATATTATATTAAATGTATTTTCATTTTTATGCCTGCTGCAAAGTTTATGCTCAGAGATAATAGCTCTATTGTGCCTTTTATTTTATGAAATTTTAGGAAGCCATAATAAATATTTCATTTAAACTTCCTCCTTTGTTTTAAACAAAAACACGTAACTATGTTGTGTGTGTTGGTGGCTTTCAAAAATGAGGCATAATAATCGATTGGTTATAAGGATAATTTGTCTGGAAAGGAACTAATGAATTATTGAATGGTGTTTTCTGGCCCTGCCTGCCACCAGAGGGTGCCAGAACACTTAAAAATTTCTTAGCTGTACAACTAGGAAGGAAAACAAAAGAGAATCCTGTCTCCACTTACCAGAGAGCTCCATGTTTCCCAGGAGCCAGGTGATCTGTGGAGGGGGCTTGCTTCTCACGGTGGAGCATTTCAGTATAACACGTTCTTCTCCGTTTTGCATTCTGATAACCGAAACTTCCAGGGTTGGCGTGACAGGAGTTGCTAAAGAAAGTGGATTTATTTCTATGCTTAATTAGCTGGTCTACATATCTCAGCAAAGCACAGAGCCTAATTATCTGCAGGGATCATGGTAGGGGCTGGTCTAAATTGTGGGCATTTTCTTTTTTTTTTTTTTACTTGACCTTTCTCGGAATAGAGTTAAAGGGCTTTTATATAGTTGTAAGTCTACTCTGACTGTAATCAGAATGTTTGTCACTCGGGGTGTGATTAGTCTTTGGAAATTCCCAAGCAGACTGTGTTACAACAGCAGTTCTTACATTTTATATATGAGTGTATTTGACTGGTACCACACTAGGTGAGAAGAGGCTCAAGTTCTAATCCCATCTCAGTCACCAATGCCTGTAAGAACTTGGGTAATGCCTTCAACAAGTCCCTTGTCTGTGACACAAAGCACTTGGCTTATGAGTTGGCTGTTTCAGCTCTAAACTTTCAGGAGTCTAAGACGTATTTCTGTCCCCTCCTAGTATCAAAGATGCGTTTCTCTCGTAAATGGCCCACAGGTCTTTTTCTGTTTTTATTCTTGTCTTGGAAATACTTTTCAGTTAGGCTTACTTCTTCCTCTTCCCTATTCTCCCTCGCACTTTGGTCCAGAATGGCGCGCTTTCCCATTTATTTCCTCATCCATCTGCTATCGAGACATTATGAAGTTAGCTCCAAGTATGTGTTAGATGCTGGCAATGCAAATATGGAAAAGAGAAGGCCCTTCAAGGCGCTGTAGTCTGGTGATAGACTCAGCCGCTGAACTCTTAACTGAAAGACCATGTGTTAAGTGCAATGATGGAGGTAGGCCAGGGGTGTTATGAGAGCCCAGTAGGACACGCAGTCAGCCTGAGCCGAGGTGGTACTGGGGTTGACCAGTAAGGTGGGGAGAGGATGACCCCCACCCTGAGTCACACTGGTTCTCAGAATCCCTAGTGAGCAACTCCTTCCCAGAGACTTTGTCACCAGGCCTTGACTTTATGGCAGGTACCACATTCTACTAATTCAAGGAGAGGTCTAAGGAATTCTTTGTGTGATATATGGGATTACGTGATTTAGAGATCAATAGGAGGCTATGTTTTTAATTGATCTGTTCTGCCGCCAAAAAAAAACAAAACAAAACACAAGAGATAGTAAGACTGACACTGAACACGGTGACTGCCTGCAGAGCTGAGCGAGTCCCAAGCAATCAGGAGCTGTTACTTCCTATCCACGCCTCCCAACCCCGTCCCCCCGACAGAAGAGAGGAACTTGGTTTGCAGAGGATGTGGGCTGACTGGCCAGTGCAGTTATATCTGAATTCATTCCATCTTAGGATACGCTGTCATAAGGTTCTACTTGATGTATGTTCATGTTTTGCCTTCCTAAACTACCGGGCAAACTCCCTGTGGGCAGAGATTGTGCCTAATTCATTTCTGATTTCCTGGAGCCTAGCACAGCACCTGGCCCAGAGCGCAGCTCATCCAACATGAATTCTCTTTCCTTTTAGTTCCCTGGAGAGAAAATTTAGTTGATGCCAAAGACAAAGTTTACAAATTCACATTTTAGTCCAGGGCCTGCCACTCAAAATAATCCTTTCTGTTTCTTTTTATCAAAAGATGGAGGAGGTGCCCAGGAAATGCCTTGCTGTAGGCAACTGTTTTTTTTAACTAGAATGTTTAAAAGTTTAAAAATGACATATTATGTTGCTAAGCATATTGCTCCCAGACTGGGTTTACTGGCTTTTAGGCACCTACCTATCACAATCACTTTCACTTCTTTTGTTCTCACGGAGTTGCTATAATGCAGACACTTGTACACGCCTTCATCTTGCTGGGTTACATTTGGTACGATGATGGAGAGCTCACTGGAGGAATGATGAAGCAGCTTGTATTTGGAATTTTTTAAAGCTGTACAAGAGGGAGAGAGAGCTATAATGAGGAGCGGTATCAGATGAATGCAGACTCTTGGTGGATTGATTAGTCACAGGAATAGCTTTTGATTTTCACACTTTAAAGTCCCGTCTTGGACTGAGTTGCCTTCCAGATTCTAGTGTAACCCACCGGATGCCTCTCGGTAGCTTGAAGTTGGTTTAAGACATGAAATGTTTTGACACTGGGGTCTGTGAAATAAGCAATTTGCTTTATTTATGCTTGTAGGAAATTAAGAACCCTAAGCCTCCTGCAGGAGTATTTGATTTGATTTGATTATTTTTGGCCATGCCCGCAGCATGCGGAACTTCCCAGGCCAGGGATCAAACCCACGCCACAGCAGCAACCCAAACTGCTGCAGTGGTAACACTGGATCCTTAACCCACTGCGCCACAAGAGAAGTCTTTACAGAAGGATTTTAAATAATTCGTTTTTTACATTATGAAAAATACCCCACTATGATTTATGTCTTTGAAAGCTGATTCTTGTGAGGTTTTCTTGTCACAGTGAATGTGAAAAATGCAAGATAAATGCATCGATATTCACTGCTCCAGCTGGGTGCTTTTTATTTTTAATTATTATTTGAAGTTTTCCAAAGATTATTACTTAGTCCTTCTGGGTATTTAGGGAATAGACCAAAAAAAAAAATTTTTTTCCGTGGAAAGTTCTAGCCAATAGCAAGTTTCCCTATTGATTCTCTATTGACCTGGGATTTCCATCTCAGGTCCAAAGTCCCTCAGCAAATAAGAGGCTCCTGAAATGAGTTGTTTTATTTGTTTCTGCTGCTTCTTGTAGATTTATAATGTGAACAAGCCTAAATAGTTAAACCTTAAGCAGCTGACCAAAGAAGGTTGTTTCTCAATGAGGATAATGGTTGTGTGTCCAGGGACCCTGATGTTACATGAGCTAGAATTCAGGCATTCTCCACCTCAGGCACTATGGACATTTGAGTCCATGAGTCCTTGTGGGGAGGGGTGCTACATGGTGCATTGTGAGATGTTTAGCAGTGTCCTTGAACCCCTCTACTTGCTGGAGTCAAGATCCCCTTGCCTTTCCCCAGTTGCAAGCAAAACTGTCTCCAGACAATCATCAGATGTCCCCTGGAGGGCACAAAATACCCTCAGTTGAGAATGATCAAGCCAGATCAAGCCATCCTGCTGTAGAAATTTGAGAATGTCCCTCTTCTCCCAGTTTAGCCTAAACAAAAACAAAACAACAGAAAGCAGAATTTAACAGAATTGTCTCTACTTAAAGTGTTTCTCTCACAACTGGTAGCAATTAATAGCTATTTATGCTACGGGAATCTAGTATTCATAGTTGATTTAGCTTGAAATAATTAGTTATTTTACATTGAACCTATCAATATTTAATGATGTTTTCAAAGCATATCAAACATTTTGTAAATGTTATGCTTTTATTTATTTATTTATTTATTTATTTATCTTTGCTTTTTAGGGCTGCCCTTGTGGCTTATGGAGATTCCCGGGCTAGGGGTCAAATCGGAGCTACAGCCGCCAGCCTATGCCACAGCCACAGCAACGTGGGATCCGAACCGCATCTGCGACCTACACCACAGCTCACAGCAACACCGGATCCTTAACCCACTGAGCGAGGCCAGGGATTAAACCTTCGTCCTCATGGATGCTAGTCAGATTTGTTAACCACTGAGCCACGACGGGAGCTCCCTGGAGGTTCTGCTTTTACAAAATGAAATGAAATTGGCTGTGTTGGAGAGTCTTCCAAGCATTGGGCAGTTAGGTGTATTAAACAGAGATATAAAATGGTCTCATCGTGACGGGGGCTTTCGTAAAATCCGGCCCGAAGAGATGAACTTTTAGGAATCCTTTCCCGCAAGAAGAAAAAAAAAAAAAACCTGTCACTACATGAGGTGGCAGATGTTCGCTGAATTTACAGTGGTATCATTTTCCAAAATATACACACATGTCATGATGTTGCACACATTACACTAACACACTGTTATATGTCAATTATCTCTTAATGACGTGGGGGGGTAGAAACCCTTTCCATCTCAGGCACCTCGGAAGCGATGAAAAGTGACATGTCCCGTCAGTCCTCACTGCCTAGTGGTCTTGAGTTTATGTTAAGCACAACAGGAGAAGCGAAGACAGCTGGAAGGGGGCTTTGAGATGTGACTCTGGCTTGCTCAGGTGGAAAACCAAGCAGCTGGCTCCAGATGTGGGGTGACGGGCCGGCTCTCTGAGGACAAAGGGCCCCACCTCCATCAGTCTGCTGCCCGTCTATCATGGTGGCTTCACGGTGGCTGAGAGTCAAAAAGTGACGTGGGGGTGCGGTGGGAAGGTGAAAACGCGCTTTGTCTTTCGAGCCCCCCTTACCCACCTCTCTGGTGGGGTTTCCATTTCAGACTTCCTGTCAGAAAAAGCCACCATGTGTCAAAGAACAGGGTTCTGGGTGTGATTTACCAGTCACAGTAGGTGGGGCCGAGCCCACTGGGGTGACTCATGCCGGCTTTCTGTCCCCCCGGCCTGTCAATCTGGAAAATCCCTCAGGTTGGGGTCTCGCGGTGATTTATTTTCCCTTCACTTACCAGGATGCTCATTGAAATAAATGGTGAAGCCTGACGGGGCCAGCCACTGCAGGAAGGTGGTCTCCGTCCGAGAAACAGCGCATTTTAGAGTGAGCGTCTGGCCTTCCTCCACAGTGATGGTTTCCTGGTGGTTGGTCCCAAAGGCCTCTGCGGAGGAAGAGAATTGGCAACAGTCAGGCCGGCACAGGCCCCATGCCCCCCCACCCCCGAACTGAGGCAGGGGCTTAGACTCAACACAGCCACCTCCTTCATTATTCGGTCATTTAGTACACATTTCTTAGAGAAACTAAACAGACACGAGGACCAACAAATGCGAGGAAAGGAGGGAGCACCGTGTGTGTGCGGGAGCAGTAAAATGGCATATGGGATCACCTGTGTGTAGAATCTAATAAAAATAATACGGAAGAGCTTTGTAAAACAGAAACAGGAGTTCCCTTCATGGCTCAGTGGTTAACGAACCCAACTAGAATCCATGAGGACGCAGCTTTGATCCCTGGCCTTGCTCAGAGGGTTAGGGATCCAGCGCTGCCGTGTGGTGTAGGTCGCAGATGTGGCTTGGATCCTGAGTGGCTGTGGCTGTGGCATAGTTGGCAGTTGTAGCTCCGATTTGACCCCTAGCCTGGGAACTTCTGTATTGCAGGTGTGGCCCTAAAAAAGCCAAAAAAAACAAAACAAATAAAAAACCCCCCAAAACAGAAACAAAGTCACAGATTTCAAAACCAATCTTACGGGTTACCACGGGTGAAACCGTTGCAGGGAGGGAAGAATTGGCAGAGTAGGAATAACAGTATACACGCTACTGTGTAAAATGGGTGATTAACAGGTTCCTGTGGCTTAGCACAGGGAGATCTACTCAATAGTGTATAATAACCTACGCGGGAAAAAAAGGAATGGATATATTTATACACATAACTGATTCACTTTGCTATACACCTGAAACTAATATAATTCTGTAAGTCAACTCAACTCCAAGAAAGTCAAAAATAAAAATAAATTTAAAAATTAGCAATGAACAGAAAAATAAAATGAATGCCAAAGTATATATATACATAAAAAAAGGAATGTCTCAAGAAGGAGGTCTAAATGAAGGGGTGGGCTTATTTGTCAGGAAGAAAGTTGAACAGCATGTCTTAGACGCTTGCCCTGTCATATGCAGGGCACTCTGTCTGGCCCTGCCGCCAACATTTAACTTTCAGATTAATTCTCTAACAGAAGAATTACATTGCTCCCTTGGCAGGTAAGGGAATAGAGGCTCAAGGTCCCAGAGGCTGTGGGCTTCAGGGTTCAAGCTCACGTCACCAGCGCGGGCTGCCCACGTGATGCAGCCCTGGAAAACTCAGCCTTTCTGGCCTCGGTTTGCGAAACGAGTAACTTGTGCCTTCGAGTACAAGTGTGGGTCTCAGGTTGGTTCTAAGAAAGAATGTCCTGTCCCGCGGGACCGCTGTGAATACGGAGCTGACCTTCACCGGGAGGAAAGCCCCACCCGCAGAAGAACTTCTCCCCCGGATGGAGGATGGGCTCAAGTCTCTTCGGATTTAATATTCCACTGCTGCGCTTTCCCCGCGCAAATGCAAGAGCCTAGTTTTCCCCAAATCACAACCCCCAGAGGATGAGAAGCAGTTGGTTCTAAGCAGCTGCAAAGTTATTCTCCCCCAAAAGAAACTGATAGAAAAATAAATCGGCTTTACTGCCGATTTCCACATTTATTGCCGTTTGTTATTTCTTCAAGTTTTAAATGAAAAAAAAGTTTTTTCCCCCCGAGGACGAGACAACTTTTATCAATGAAAGTGCAAAACATCCCCATAACCAGAAGAATATGGCGGGGGGGGGGGCTTATAAAAAATGAAAACCAAATGGAATGCGTTTTACTGCATCACCTTAAACCTTAAAAAAAGAGGAAGAAATAAAAAGACAAACAAGAAGAGAGTTTATTTCCTTGTGAATAAATTTCAAGTATTAGAAAAAGTGCTTTGGGGATAACTACTGCTTTAATGATGGAATAGCAAGGAGCTCCAACTGTAATGCACGGGGAACTATATCTAATTACATGTGACAAATCCATATATGTACATGTAATCGGGTCACCACATGGTGCAGTTGGAAAACCTGACAGAAATCTGTAAACCAGCTATAATGCAAAAATAAAAAAAAAAAAAAAGAAAAAGTGCTTTGGAGAGCCCTGGGAATTCATTTGTGCAGGCTTTTTAGTCTGTGCCACTCTAAGGTTGTTAATTTCAATCTAGCCTCCGGCAATAATAACACAAAATTATTGTATTGTCTTCATATTGACTTTCATGGGAAAACAGTTTGCTTGAGTCCTGGTGGAAAAATACTCATATCATCTGCCAATATTTAATGAACAATGAGGAGTCAATAAAAAGAGATTGTTTTCAAAAAAGCATTGAGGCGTAAGCTAGAGTTCTGCTCAGGTAGGTCATTTAGAAATGGTCTCATCTATAAAATCAACCCAGAATTGAGTAATAAGGATAATATTAATAAAGAGGCTTTGAAATGACAGTGGGATTTCTTCTAAGGTTAAGCAGCTTTTGAGCCTAGCATTTGAATCTAGGACTAACTTGCATTGTTCCATTATTGTTGTTGCCTTACTCTTTAGTTCTTATGCATTATCTTGCTTCCCACAAACAGACTGAAATTTCCAGAGAGCAGTGACTAGGTTTTAATTTTCTCCAAAATTCATTCCTTATAGAAGCTATCATATTATGAGCCTGGAAAGTAATTGTTTGATGCCAGCTTTCATGATGACATTATAATGCAGGCAATGGATAGACAGTTTTGTTTTCCTATTGTTAATAAGAATATTGAGACTCAGGAGGGACGTTACGACGTGACTAAACAGTAGAATAACAACTGGTATTAAGCAGCATGCCCTGATTTCATCCTTCAGGTCAGAAGTTGACACTCAGAGGTTTTGCCAATGTTCCTCCTTTGGTAAAATAATGGTCTATACAGGAAGCCCACATTCGGGGAGAAAGGAGTAGCGAGATTTATCTGCAGCCTGTTTATGAATAAGTGTCTCCCATTTTAAAGGTGTGTATATCATTGTCTCTTTCTTGGGATGCGTGCTTATGAATTAAATAATGTCATTTAATTCTTGCAGTGTCTTAAAAATATAATAAAATGTAGCATGGCTTTCTCGCATATATTGCAGATTTTTATCTCCCAAGATTAGTGTTTGCTCTTGCTGTTGAGAATTCAGTATCAGACTGCAGACCACAAGAACAGGTGCCTGAGTTTCTAAGGGAAAGGACTGCAATTTGAGGCCCAGAAGATTAGTTATTTCTCCCCTCTGGGCTCCTAATCTTGCTTTTGGCTTTATACACCTATTTATCTTGCAGTATTGTCATGTAGACTCAGAGACAGGAAATCATTGTAGAAAGGAAGCCTAGTCCAGTGAGAAGCCACTGACCCACAATTGCTTCAGCTGTAGTGCTTAAAAATATGGTCTAATGTGTCTAAGTCATGTTAAAGGGTAGAAGAGGAGGGTCGTGGTACCTAAGTTTTAATGGCACATCTTCCGAGAAAAAGTTCCCCATGATCCTCTTGTTGCCACTGAAAACTAATGAGGAACTCATCTTTAAAATCTTTTTTCACCTAAGTTTAAAGTCAGACTTTCACCTTCTTTGTCAGCAGGATGGGGTGTGGGGGATCTTTGCTCACCACTTCCTCCCCTGCAGGCTCTAAAGACGGGTATAACCTGATTTACTCTTAGCCTTTCTGGTATAGACCCCCAGTGCCCTGTGCCTACTTGCTAGTCCTTCTGTCTGGGCTTCAGAGTTTCCGTGCACAACAAGCCCTACGTGACCCCCAAATGCAGGGCGTGCAGAGCTTGGCAGTGAATCCCTGTGATGGCTGTCCTAGGAGGTCACCGCTTATTATTGGTAGGCCATGTTTGCTGAGTTATTGACCTCTGGGCTTGGTCGTTATCTCCATGACTGAGTTTATCCATCCATGCACGGCCTTGTGTTATGAGGCCACTAGTTAAATTTGGAACTATAGATTGTGACTGGTTTATGTCTGGAATTGGAACCTGTGACTTTCTCCATCATCTCCACCCCCAGTCCCACGAACAGTTATTTTATGAGTGGAATGGCTTCACACCAAAACACACGTGACACCACAACACAAGCGGAAGGGCAAGCAACAGTCACAGCTACCTGCCAGAGCGCCTGTGGATAAAACCTGCACAATTCATAAGAGCCCTTGGTTTTCCTCAAGGTGTGGGAGTCGCAGTCTCTCTACCTTACTGTCCCCTGTGCTCCACACACACCCAACACGGACACTCCACGTGCTCCCATCCAGTGTTTGCTTGTAGTCATCAGTGTTTTCAGACCCCACTGCGTGCTGGGCGTCTGAGAGGCACCCTGGCCTATTCTCTCTCCAAAGCATCTCTTTAACTAGTTTATTTCTCTTTTTTTCACCACTATCATGGCCTTAGTTGAGGCCTCCATGGTTTCTTTCTTGGATCGTTGTAGTACCCTCCTTCCAGCGTCTGCTTGCTCTAATTGATCTTCCCCATCTGCTTCAGAATTACATTTAAAATATATAAATTTGATCACTTGATTCCTTCCCTAGAATTTTTGCTATGGCTTCCATTGCTTGAAATTATCAGCCAACATTCCAAATAACTTAACCCGTATCTTCTCCTCCAGGGCCATCTGCTGATAGTCCCTTCCAGATGCTCCAGGCAAATGGCCACTTACCACTTCCAGGAACTTCCAGGCACAAGGAGCCACTTTGCCTTTGTCCATGCTGTTCTCAGTCTAAAATGCCTCTCTTAGCTCCTTCAAGACTCAACTCAAATTATACCACTTTTGTCAAATCTGCCAACTGGGCCTTATGTTCTCTCTCCACCCTCAGTGACCCTCCCCTCCTCCAGATGCCAAAGGCTTCGGGTAGGCTTCTAGTCTCGCATTTAGTACATTAGGTTATAAGCATTACTCTGTGGATAGATGACAAATGCCTCATAAAAAAGTTGTTCGCTAGTCATTCATCTTATATTCCCAGGGCCTAGCACAAAGCTAGATTTTAAGCATTAGCTGTATTGATAACTAAACATGAGTAAATGTATATATTCAGTAACAAATATTTTAATAGGATGCTAACTTTGTTACGATGACTAATAAAAACTGGAGCTAAGTTAAAACCAGAGACATATAATGAATTAATCCTCAAACCAGAGTCTTACTGGCATGACTATTATGAGGTGAGCAGGCAGGATGACCTTCAGTTCAGATCATTACAAAAAAGTATTATCATTATTCTTTAGATAGAACCTGTATAGAAAATTACAAGTGTGAAAATGAATTAGACTTTGTCAGAGTCAAATTATTTCCAGTATAACTTCAAAGAAACTGTCTCAGCAACATGTCAGTTGGATGTCTTCATTCTTGGTCCAAAGAAGTACCAATTTGCAACTGTTATTTGTGGTTCTAGCATACTACTCTGCACTAAACAGCCAGGATAGAGGTTATGCACTGGTGGATTTTCATCATCCATAATGTAAAATGGGATGAGTTTTGAAAAATTCTTCATTCTTACTGTGTTTTACTTGCTTTATGGGCTGCCAGTAGAAGCCCTGAAATGAGGGCAGGTGCCAGATTATGGGGCTTTTTTTTTTTTTTTGGTCTATAAGTTGTTGGCACCCATAGAAGTTATACAGTAGAAGAAGGTGTAGTGATTGTCCCACAACTCAACCATAGCTAAAAGCAGCTGGTAATGTATAGTGTTGCCCAAACCAATGATTGATGTTGCTTTTGTGCTGATAAGGAAGAGACATGGTCAGCTCTTTTCCTGTTTGGGCCTGTGATGGACCTAAGATGAGGTTAGAGAGGGCCATTGGTACTCAAATACCAATTCTGTTGAGAATAGAAGCCTTCTGAGTGGCCTTTAGGGTAAGTTTTCAATTTGGGATTTTTTTCAGTAATGAGCCCTCCGTATTGTGTAAATCAGTGGCTTTCGAACTTTTGATCCACATTAAGAAACACCTTTTCTATTACAACTCAATACACACACACACACACACTTAAAATTTTCGTGAGATAATACTTTTACTATGGGCTTTGCAGGCTGATTTTTTTATGGTATCATTTACTAGCTCGGAAAACTTGGGCGAGGATTCTGACTTCCTGTAACCTCAATTTTCTCAGATCAGTTAGGAATATGAATACCTCCCTCAGATTCTTTGCTGGGAATAAACAAAAATAACATAAAGTCCCCAGCACTGTATATGAGGCAATAAACATATTTCTCTCCTTTCTTTATAAATAGTATTTGAATAATTTATCTTAGGTTTACCTTAAGACATGATCATTGCAGTTTTTACTTAAAATATAACTTCTGTGAGGTATTTTTATAAGGAAATAACTTGAATCCTGAAAAAGTGAGTTCAGTTAAGGGCTTTAAATGCTGGACTAAGTGAAAACATTCTAATTTTAGCCATCTAAATTTGCTTTTTCTGAATATATTAACCATTCTTCAAGCCACTTATTGAAGAACCTATTATTTATTACCAAAATTGAATCATTATTAAGTGCCTCAGGGTACAGGGACCAAAAAAAGGCACTAATTGAAGTGTAAAAAATAAGAAGTTGAAGTACCATGTAAAATAGGAAATTTAGTTTTTTAAAATACCATTCTTCAGATGCAGTTCTATGGTGAATGAAGATTTAAAAGGAAGAGTGCCTTACCTGGAACATAACTACAGATTCAATGTTTGGAAACAACCAAACATCGATTAGCAAGCGACAGTGTTTATGTGTCATTTGCTTTGCAGGAGAGTAATAGACATTGCAGTCAGACATTTGGGATAATGCATTCTGCCCCCACTTTTGCGTAGGCATAATTTGACCTGCAGTACAAAGGTAACTATGTCTTTCTTTAATGTTCATTAGAATTAAGCTTCATGCTAGATTAGAATCAAGCATCAAAAATCACACTGGAAAATTATAGTGAAATGTCAAGTATACCTGACTCAATAAAATAAGCACAGAGTTTTCAATGGGATGGTTATTATCTCTGCACTAATAAAGAGTCGGATAGCACTGGGCCGTTTTCAAAGCACTTTCACATTTGAAATTTGATCCTTGTAACAATCCAGAGTTTGGTAGATCAAACATTGTTACCATCTTCATTTCAAGATGTGGAAACTATTGCAGAGAGATTCAATTACTTGGCTAAGATTTATACAGAAAGGAAGTTTTTAAAATCCGGTAAGATGCTCTTTCAACTGGTATACCCGTTAAAAAAGAGTCAATAAACTTGTTACATTTTGCCATAGCACAGATCCCATAGAGACACATACTCCAATCCTTTCCGGACCCTCCAGCAATTGAACAAGGAATTAAAGAAGTCCAGTAACATCCCTTAGATGTGCTATTTCAGCGTGGCATGGAAAGTGGCAGATTTACCTGGGTTGCTCCTGCAGTTGGTCCTCCGTGAGAGCCTTGACTGACAGGTGGATAGATGTGCCAAAAATATTAGGTTGACCGAGCATCAAAAAGCCCTCAGCTCTAAGTCCTTACCTTGTAAGGGGAACCAAGCCAGTAAGCTGCAGACTTGCCACCACATGTTGTGCTGTGCTGCTGTCACACTTTGTCAACTTCCTCTGGATTCTGAAATAAATAGAGCAGAGTGGTTTCTCTTGAAAGGGGGAGGCAGTGGCTCTGTGACCTCATGTGTCTCACCTTCTCCGTCACCTCTGGAAGCCCCCTCTTAGTTAGCTGCCCCCAAAACACCTCCCGGTGGAACACTGAGGGGACCACGTGTGTCACCTCGATTGTGGAGCAGTGTGAGTGATGTGTTGGTGGCACAGACCTTTTTTACCACACGTGGGCAGTCGTGGTAAAAGTCAGTTTGTTGCAGGGCTTCTGGGGGAGGAAGAGAAGTGGGAGAGAGAGTCAAGTGTTCCTGTGTAGTGACGTCATCTCATTTTCACTTTTCTGGTTTATTAAACAATTAAATTTTTCTTTTTTTTTTTGCTGAGCTCTGGTGAATATTTTTTAAACTCTGGCAACAATTTCTAATGGTGATCGGGGGCAGAATTCAGTAACTCCCATATTTACTCATTTAAAGAATCTGTATATCCATCTACCCACCTGTTGTTCAACCACCATCCATGTCTTTCATCTCTCTAGCCGTCTCATATGCACTGCTCTGAGGTATGATCCGATATGAAAGATAAAGCCTTGTTTTTAAGGGGAATATGACCTCGCGGGGTGACAATATGCAAATGAACAGCTTTTGTATTTAATTCTCATGAATGGGCAAATCGAGATAGACTCGTTTTCATTTCCAGAGACACACAGCAAAATATGAACAGATCTGTTTTGTAAAGAAAATAGAGGTTAGCCTGCAATGTTTGGAAATACTTTCTGATTCTAATTGGAATTAGTGTTAATATTCTGTAAACGTGTCCATAGTTTGGCTAGGGGAAATTAGATCCATCAGAAATGTCTTTCAAATGTTTTACCCATTCTAACAGGTAGAAAGAGAATGAAAAGAGGAGAGAAAATTGAGTTCTCTTGTAGGGTTTAGCAGGATATGCTATACCATTTCTCAAATCGTATGAGGCTATGAATGCCTTGGACCGCCAGCTGGAAAATGCAGGGTGGTAGGGTCCACTCCAGACTGACTAAATAAGAATCTCACTGCAACGAGGAGCTACTGGGATGTCGTACAAGGTCTCCAGGTATCAGAAGGCAACTGTGTGCAACGCTGATAGTGAGAGTGCCCTGGAACTGAAAGCAAGAGATGTGGGAGCCAGCGCCGTCTTTGCCACCAGCTGGTGAGCTAGAGCCATAGAAGGTTCTCCATAAATGCATGTTGAAAATACTGAAATATATGGAAGCAGGGAATCTATAGGTTGCATTGTACCATTTTTCAAATTATAGAATTGAATTTGGTTGAGGTGACACAGTAAGTTAGTGGCAGAACTGGGAATACAAAGCAAGACTTTTGAGTGTTTGGTCTGATTTCTTCCCCCCATAACATTCCTTTCAGGAGCTTCCAGTTTTTATATTGAAGGCTCCATGGCTGTCTAAGCATTTGATGTTCCTGCCAATGCTTTGTCCTTGCTTTAGGGCGCCTCGCTGTTTACTGCCCTGTAAGAAAGCCCAAGGAAAGTACACTGAAGGTGTCTCTGGGGAGTTCCCATCGTGGCTCAGTGGTTAACGAATCCGACTAAGAACCATGAGGTTGTGGGTTCGATCCCTGGCCTTGCTCAGTGGGTTAAGGATCCGGTGTTGCCGTGAGCTGTGGTGTAGGTTGCAGATGCGTCTCGGATCCCGCGTTGCTGTGGCTGTGACTGTGGCATAGCCTGGCGGCTACAGCTCCTGTTAGACCCCTAGCCTGGGAACCTCCATATGCCATGGGTGTGGCCCAAATAAGGCGAAAAGACAAAAAGAAAAGAAAAGAAAAAGATGTCTTTGGGTCTCCCTTGGAAGATTAATTGACCATGGCTAGTTAGTAGTTTCTCACGATTGTTTCACCCAGAGGAGTGGTATTCCTTCTAGAATTTTCTCACATTTTCAACTACAAGAATGCCATTCCTTGTAGAATTTTCTCATGCTTCCTGTCAAAGCACAGGAGGAAAAGGCTTTACTTTTTCTCTTTCCTCTGGACACAGTAGTGTCGGATGTGCCACCGTAAAGCCAGAAACATGTCTGGACTTAGTTATTGGTTCATTTTCAAGATCTTGAGCTTGTCACCTAACTTGAATGTGTGAGGAGGTAAAAAGAAAAATAACTTTCATAAGAAACAAAACTAAAAGGGCCATCCTGGGAATTCTAATTTTAAACAAGTGGGGAAAAAAAAATCTTGGACCTGGTTGGAACTAAATTCAGGGCCAGGAGAAGGGTCACTTTGTTTCTTTCTTTTCTAATCATGGTTTTCTATAGTTTTCTCTTTGGTTAAATGTGGAGAAGCAGGTGGAAGTACCAGAACTCAGGTGACTAGAGCATAAAATGTTCTGAGATTGAAACCTAAATTTACAGTGTAGTTTGTCCCCATTCTGTTGATTTAATATGGTTTTAGTCCAATGTCTAAAAATCAAATGGCCTCTTGTTTGAGAATGGATTCACGTGAAATTTGCCAGGTGCTCATTTCACTGCAGGCAGGTAGACTTTTCTCTTCTAAAACACAAATCCAGCATGTTTTTGATTTTCCTAGGTAGCTTTTAGTGGTTCCCTTTTGCTCCAAGTTTATGGTGCGGACTCGTCGGCCGATCATTCAAGGCCATTCACAACCTGGCCCCAGTCTACACTTCAACCGCCTTTCCCACCATTCCCACCAGGATACTCATAGACACTTCTTGTCATATTACAAGCACACAGCACATTTTTATAGTCCCCGTTCACACTGCCTTCTCTGCCTAAAATAGTCTTCTCTCTCTGAGGAGATTCTCTTTGTCTCCTGAAGCCCAGATCCATTCAGCACTTCTCAGAGAGGAATAGTTACTAGTGATTTGGACTCTGGAACCAGTCTCTCTGGAATCAAAGCCTCAGTTTTCTCACCTGTGAAATGGGTAGAATGACAGCACCTACTCAGATGGCTGATGTGTGAGTAGAAGGATGCATGATCAGTACTCTATGAGTTAACTGTTACTATCCTCTAGCTTCCCTGAAAAGAAAAAAATAAGTTCTCCACTTTTCTTTGCCCCCATGATAGTTTCTTTTTCTGATTTCTATTTACTTGAGTGTCTGTGTGTCTTCCTTGCTAGCCTTCCTTGCTTATCTTTTATTGATGCCCTGAAAGAAGAGTTTCTTTCTTATTTACTTTAATGTTCCTGAAGGCTGGCACAGACTATTTCGTGGTATAGCTTATTTATTTTTTATTCATTTTTTTTTTTAGGACCACACCCACAGCATATGGAAATTCCCAGGCTAGGTGTCTAGTTGGAGCTGCAGCTGCCCGCCCATGCCACAGCCATAGCAAAGATGGATCCAAGCCGCATCTGTGACCTACACCACAGCTCACTGGCAATGCCGGATCCTTAACCCACTGAGTGAGGCCAGGAGTTGAACCTGCATCCTCATGGATACTAGTCGGGTTCAATGCTACTGAGCCACAAAGGGAACTCCTATTCTTTTTTTTTTTTAGTTGAAGTATAGTTGATTTACAATGTTGTGTTTGTTTCTGGTGTACAGCAAAGTAATTTAGATATACACATATACATATTCTTTTTCAGATTCTTTATCTACAATGGTTTTTATAAGATATTGAATATAGTACCCTGCTATATAGTAGGACCTTATTTCTTATGTATTTTATATACAGTAAACCTCCTAATTTTTCCCTCTTCACCTTTCCCCTTTGGTAACTGACCATAACTTTGTTTTCTATGTCTGTGAGTCTGTTACTGGTTTGTAAATAAGTTCATTTGTATCATTTTTTTTAGATTCCACATATAAGTGATATTATAGATATTATATAATATTTCTCTGCCTGACTTCACTTAATATGATAATTTCTAGGTTCATTCACGTTGCTGCAAATGGCATTATTTCATTCTTTTTTATGGCTGAGTAATGTGTGTATACCCCCCGCCCCCCATATCTTCTTTATCCATTCATCCATCAGTGGACATTTAGGTTGCTTCTATGTTTTGGCTATTGTAAATAGTGCTGCTATGAACACTGGGGTGCATGTATCTTTTTGAATTATACTTTTCAGCTTTCCCAGATATATACCCAGGAGTGGGATTGCAGGATTACATGGTAACTGTATTTTTAGTTTTCTAGGGAACCTCCATACTGTTCTCCACAATGGCTACATCAGTTTTCATTCCCACCAACAGTGTAGAAGGGTTCCCTTTTCTCCACACCCTCTCCAGCATTTACCGTTTATAGACTTTTTGACGATGGTCATTCTGACTGGTGTGAGGGTGTGGTGATATCTCATAGTTTTGATTTGCATTTTTCTAGCAATTAGCAATGTTGAGCATCTTTTCATGTGCCTGTTAGCCATTTGTATGTCTTCTTTGAAGAAATGTCTATTTAGATCTTCTGCTGATTTTTTTGACTTTTTTTCTTTCTTGTCTTTTTGGGGCCGCACATGCAGCTTATGGAAGTTCCTAGGCTAGAGGTCGAATCAGAGCTGCAGCTGCTGGCCTACACCACAGCCACAGCAACACCAGATTGTTGAATGAGGCCAGGGATCAAACCTGGATACTAGTCAAATTCGTTTCCGCTAAGCCACGATGGGAACTCTGGGTTGTTTTTTGTTATTGAGTTATATGAGTTATTTGTATAGTTTGGAAAACAATCCCATGTCAGTTGCATCATTTGCAAATATTCTCTCCCAGTCTGTAGGTTGTCTTTTCACTTAGTTTTTGCTTTCCTTTGCTGTGAAAAAGCTCTTAAGTTTAATTAGGTCACATTTGTTTACTTTTGCTTTTATTTCCATTACTTTTAGAGAAGGATCCAAAAAATACTGCTGCAATTTATGTTTTCCCTATGTTTGTTCTAGGAGTTTTATATTATCTGGTCTTACATTTAGGTCTTTAATCCACTTTGAGTTTATTTTTGTATGTAATGTTAGAGAATATTCTAATTGCATTCTTTTACATGCAGTTTCCCAGTTTTCCCAGCATCATTTATTGACTGTCTTTTCTCTTTTGTATATTCTTGCCTTCTTTTTTGTACTTAATTGACCATAAGTGTGTGAGTTTATTCCTGGGCTTTCTGTCCTGTTTCTTTGATCCATGCCTCTGTTTTTGTGACAGTACCATACTGTTTTGATTACTGTAGCTTTGTAGTTTAGTCTGAAGACCACAGTATTTTAAAAATAGCTTTATTGATATAATTGACATAATGAACTGTACATATTTAAAATATACAATTTCATAAAATTTAACATTTGCATATGCCCATGAAATCATGATCACAACTAAAATATTGAAAATATCCATCACCCCCCAAAGTTTCTCATACCTGTTGTAATCCTCTCTCCCATCCCTCCCCATCTCCCCTCTTCAAGCAACCACTGATTTGCTTTCTGTCAGTTATTCTATGCGGCATGATTATTTTGAGTTTCTTGTGTCTAGAGTTAATTCCTTTCTGTGCTTAGGTGGTAGTTCATGCTATGACTTTACCACAGTTTGTTTGCCCATTCACCCACACAGGGACTTCTGGGTTGTTTACCATAGGATAGTGTTAAATAATTGTTTATTGAATTGCATCAGTTGTAGTGAAACTTTAAATATAAGGGGAACTTTCTATGTTCCCATATCAGCTTCTTGGGGTAATCTATTTCAGAGAAAAATTAGAAAGAGTGGTTAAAGGCGGGTCCTCAGTTGGCACCTGGGGGGAACACTCAGATGTTCTACCCAGATTCTCCCTCCGTCCCCCAGAGGCTGGCTGGATGGGAGGCTGGTCAGTTGGGTCCCTCTCTGAGAACTGCCCTCAGCGGGGAGAAGCGTTTTACACAAGTCACACCTCCTCCATGGGACCCCCAAAAGGAGAAGAAAGGCCCTGCGCCCTTGCCCCCCGGTGGAGCAACTCTGGAGGGAGATGGCCCAGCTCCAGAGCATCCCCTTGGGGTCAGAATTAGCGGAGGCCTTTGTTACGACAGCACCCCAGTTCAGCTTCTCTTCCTGTCCCATCCTGCTTCCTTTGCAAGTGCTGTCCTGAGAGCATGGCTATCGACTCCTACACACAAATCTCTGTCTCAGCATCCTCTTCCCAGGGAACCTGACCCATGACAGCACCTGAAACAGGTTGTCAAATGAGTGAGTGATTGAACGACAGTGAACTCTCCATTGAGATAGAAACATGGCCCTTTTTCTCAGAACCTAAAAGGCTGCTTGCCTTATAATTTTTTTCAGAGCATTCAAGATCTTGCTTTAAATTACCCTCTGGGAGGTAATGAGTGTATCTTATTTCCCCACAGATGTGCTGTCAACTGGTTGCAGGCCTTGAGAAATGTCACAATAGTCCACTGGACTCAGAGATGACAAATGGTCCGTGGGGGAAGTGCCGCAAGGCGAGCTTCAGGTGACATGCCCTTGTGGTTTGCGTGGTCCTTCCTGCTCTCATCGCCTCCACTTCAGCCTGCAGCCCGCAGAGGGGCTCAGCAGGGGAAGGCAGCAGCTTGTGGCTGCTTGGCGGATGGAGGGAAGCGATGAGGTTGGAGGGCAGTGGTCAGGGAGTGACCTTCCGCCTGTTTTCTAATGGAAAAGTGTCTACGGACCACCTTGTACGTGAGAGGTCTCACTGCTGAGAGTTGACTCGTCACTTTGATCCCCCTTTCATGAAGTCCTCATAGTATGTTTTAGTGTCTCACAGGAAGTAGCATTTATTGGGGGGTGGTGGGGGTGATGGGACAGATTTTAGAGAAATAAATATCATGGCCCTGGTCAACCTAGGTTGTCAAGGGAAAAAAAATTCTGAAAAGGAGATCTAGTAAGTAGGTGAAGACGGACAGTTTTAAGGGTCAGAAAAAATGGGGGATTTCCCCATGTGTAGAAGCCCCTGGGGTTTTTGTTGCAAGGACAAGAGGTGCCTAAACTTTCTTCTTGACCTTTCACGGTTCCTGTGAAGCATCTGTGGCCTTCCCCAAAGCCAGCACAAGAGGCGGCCCCACCTACATTGCCCAGCAAATGCAGGACGGCCGGTTCACACCATGTCAGGATTCCCTGAGCATTGCTGTAGGCCTGCACAGAGGGCTTGGGGAGCTTCCAAACCAGAGCAGCAGCCTTTGGATCTGGGTACTGAGGGAGAAAACGGCTGCCTACGGGGAGCAAAGCTCAGTGGGATGAGTAAGGGCTGAGAGGCAGGCAGACCCAGGCTTGTCACCTGGGCCCCGAGGAGACGCCTTGTCTCCTGGTAACAACATCTTCCTCTGTAAAATGGGGAGAATCATTACACCGTAAGGGGCGGTATGAATCCAGCACACTATCCAATGTGCCCAGCATGGCACATGCTCTGTAGGTGGCTGGGGCAGCATTTTGTCCCCATAGGAACCACAGTAGGTTAGATATGCCTGGAAAAGAAAAGGGCCCGCTAAGCTTTTGCTTCTACCTGGACCTCCCTATAATCGAACGGGCCATTCTGAAAACAGAGCCCAAGTAAGAGCTGATTTCAGAAGGAAATGGACCTCAGGAAGGCAAGTGCATCTTCAAGTTCAGCTCAGAGTTCTCTCAGGAAGACTGACGCCCCCACCCCCCACCCCCAGCACTTCATGTGCAAACAAGGAACCCAGGTGTCCCCCTGGGCCTCAGTGTTCTGTAATGTCTTGAAAACTTCTCTGAGAAAAGATATTTCAAACCGTTAGTCCAGGCTCTGGAACAGGACTGACATGGCTGGAATTCAGCTCCAGGAAATCCAGCCAGGTGACCTTGGCTGAATCTAAGACTCAGTTTCCTCTTCTGTCAGCTGGGAATAATAATCTCGAATAGGGTTGCTGAGACAATGCAAGAAATCTATGTAGGTAAAGTACTTAGAGGAGTGCCTGATGGTGATAAGCCGTCGCTAATTGCTGGCTGTCGCTTTGCCAGCTACTGGACACCACTGATCCATTCATCCATTAGGCTGTGGGAACGGCTTCTAGGCTGGACTTTGCCGTGACAATCCAAACAAAATCCAGATATTTCACCATGGCCTACAATAGAGATGGGCAGACTCTTTCTATAAAGCACGAAGTAGTGAATATTTCGGGCTTTGCAGGTCTTCCGTGCACTTGCCCTTCCCTCTGCCGTGTATCTGAGGCACGGCGGGAGGCAAGATGTCAGTGGTAAGCGTGGCTGCGTGCCAGTAAAGCTTTATTACAGACTCTGGAATTTGGATTTGCTATCATTACTGAGCTGTGTCCTGAAATAATAAGTCTTCTTCTGATGTTTCTCAGCCATTCAAAATTGTAAAAACATTCTTAGCTGGTGGGTCAGATTCTGCCGGTGGGCGATACCCTGCCAATGCCCGGTGTACAGGGCCCCATGTTTGGGGGTCTGCCTTTCTCTGCAGCCTCGTTTCCCCCACTTTTTGCCGTGCTCATGAGGGTTTGGCCCCCTACCCCTTCTGTCCTAGCCCTTAGCTCCTTCCCACCGGGGGGCTTTTGCACGCCTTCTGTCTCCCCAGCACCCACCTCGTTTAGCTCCTCAGCATGACCTGCCTCTGCCCGGCCTCAACTGCTGGTTTAACCGCCCCTGCTCAGGGCACCGAAGCTGACCAGCCTGTCCATAAAGTTGCACGCCTTGTGGAGTCCCTGTTGTGGCTCAGCGGGTTAAGGATCCGACTTTGTCTCTCTGAGGATGTGGGTTCGATCCCTGGCCTTGCTCAGTGGTTTACCAGTCTGGCATTGCTGTGGCCATGGCATAGGCTGGTCACTGCAGTTCTGATTCGACCCCTGTGCCAGGAGCTTCCATATGCCACAGGTGCGGCCTTAAAAAATAAATAAAAAATAAAGTTTTATCCCTTGCCCTGCATCCCTTCCAAATTTCCCTCTAACCCAGTTTTTTCTCCTAAACAACTGGTCAACCTCTGTAATGATCTTGTTTATTTATATAGTTATCCTATCGCCCATCTCCGCAAAGGCAGGGACCTTGCTTTTTGATTTGTCCCTGTGGTTCCAGCCTGCCACCTGCTAGGAACGTAGCATTTCAGCCAGTGTCGTAGAATGAAGGATAAACCCCCGCCTCAGGATCTTAGTATCTTACGTTCTCTTGAATAATGTGTTAATAACACCTGATCTCCTTACTTTGAAAAGTTGTTATGAGGATCAAATGAGAATGTGTTTTATTTTGTTTTGTTTTTGTCTTTTTTGGCCTCCCTGGGGCATGTGGAATTCCCAGCCAGGGATCGGATCTGAGCTGCAGTTGCAATGCCAGATCCTTTAACCCACTCTGAAAGGCTGGGGATGGAACCTGCGTCCCAGCACTCCAGAAACAAGGTTGATCCTATTGCGCCATAGTGGGAGCTCCTGAGAATGTGTTTTTACAGCTATAGACAGTTATACGAAGGAAGGTGGTAAAATCATTGAGGCAGTCCCTTAGACAAATCACAGAATTCAACCAGCACATGCACTTTTACCCTTTTCTTCTTCCTACAACTTACGGGAAAAGTAGTAAAGCAATACCAGAATGCATAAGTTCCTTTTTTATTCCCTGCTCCTGGTATTCCCCTTAAACAAGGGGAATGGCCAAACGTGTGGCTTTATCTTGGCCTTAGCAAAAGCAATTATTTTTAGCACCTAGAATCTTTCTATTATTAGCAGGTGGTATTAGGCATCTTACACTATCCCACTTGATACTTACAAGCATATGCTGTAGAAAATCACTCTGTGCCCACTGTCACAGATGACATGAGACTAAGGGAACCAGCAAGCAGCCGAGCCAGGATCCTAACTCGGCTTTATCTGACTCTGGAATTAGGCTTCTCTGATACAATGCCAAGCTCCTCTCCAGAGACATCTAGGCTTTCTGGATTGTCCCAGCAACACAATGACAACCACCAAGCTACATAAACCTTGGCATCCTTTCATGGCCAGGAGCGAAACATCTGGGTGTTACATGTTTATCTTGGGCAAAATGACGTATTTTGTTTCTTCCTAAGGAAGAAAGTGTTTTGCTCCTCAAGCAACTTTCAAAAAAAAAAGGGGGGGGGCCTTTTTTGCTTACTGAAGCTTAAGTAAACTCAAAGCACAATGATTCCTTTTCTTTGGATGTGCAGGCAGCCTTTGCATGTATCACAAAGGTGCAAAATGAGTTTGGGAATCTGTCAAGCAGAGAACATCCCAGAACCAGCCACCAGGCTAACCATAGCTTGGTCATTTGTCACATGTGAGCATTAGCTGTTAGGTTTCCTCAGGAAGTAAACCCTGCAAGGGTGGGGGTCAATTGTACTGATAAAAACCTGTGCTCATGTTCTGGATATACATTTGCATACATGGCTTATTTTCAAACCTATTAGCTTAATATGTCATTACTTTAAAATGAGGTGTAGCATCGTGGCACAGCAGAAATGAATCCGACTAGGAACCGTGAGGTTGTGGGTTCAATCCCTGGCCGCGCTCAGTGGGTTAAGGATCCGGCGTTGCTGTGAGCTGTGGTGTGGGTTGTAGATGTGACTTAGCTCTGGTGTTGCTGTGGTTGTGGTGTAGGTCGGCAGGTGCAGCTCCAGTTTGACCCCTAGCCTGGAACTTCCATATGCCACAGGCGTGGCCCTAAAAAGAAAAGGGGGGAGGGCTGTTTATGATTTTTGGTAGTGTGGAACCCAGTTTGAACTGGAATTGCCTTCTCTCACCCAAATTCTTTATGCATCATTCCTATGCTGTCAGTGGGTGGCCATGAGGGAGAAAGGCTGGCACGTAGGGCAGAGGAAGCATTTTGGAGCTTGCTCTTTCACTCGTGGGTGGGTTTTCACCTCTCCAGCCCGGATGGCTCATAAGGGACCAGAGACCTACGGTGCTGCTGCATCTTCTCATTTCCATCAGTGCCAGGCGCTCCTCTGGCCCCTGAGGGAAGAACCCGGCTCTTACTGGACTTTCACAAAATAATGATGCCCACAGTAACGTGCGAGGACATGACAGGGTGTAAAGACCACTCAGAACGTAATGTGAGGTCGCTCTGGATCGACTGAGAGCAGTTGCTTTATTAAATCATCTCGGAACCACTTAAAGGGAGATGCTCGTGGAATGGAATGGACTAATTACAGTGGGGCCGTCGCTGTATCGGGAGGCAGAGCACACAGCCAGGAAAGCACAGACGCCACAGGTAGTTCACAGGGAGTTTGGCCATACGATTCGGCGTGGTTTCCTAGTTTATAATTACAAGCCCCTTTCGCCAAATAAATACACCCAAGTCGCATAGAAAACTAATGATACAACAGCCTTAGAAATGAGAAGGAAACTAATATATTTCCCCAAACAGCAGGTTTAGAATGGTCTAAGGGTAACCAAAAGGCTTCAGGATGGTGTTCCCCTCCCGAGTGGCAGTCAGACGGAGAACCAGGACACAGTTCCCATTGCACACACATGGATACGTGTTTCCTGTACAGAGTCCAAGGAGTTGAGCAGCTACAAAAATTCCAACTTCTGTGTGAGTAATGGCAGCTAAAGGGTACGGTGTAAAATGTTTGTAAGAACTGATGTACATTAAGTTTGAATATTCATCATCATAATTTTAAGCCTGCATACATTGAACGTAACATTGTATGTATCTTAAAAATCAAGTTATGCCCTCTGCACGTAGAGGCCATTTTTCCCCCCTCCCCTTGAGTTTTTGTTAGAGCTAGTCACCGCCCTAGGAAAATTCAATATGTTGAAGCATTAAAGAGAAGCAAATCCACTTTTAATCCCTCGTTTAAACACGAAAAGCATCTGCCATCGCCTCACGAACTATCCCATCACCTTTGTGAAATGAACACTGACCCAAATAGACAGTAAATCACTCTTTTTTTTTCCCCACGCTCCCCCACCCGTCTCCTCCCTCCTGGCAAGGCAGACCCACTGGTGGTCGGAGTTCTCACGCGTGGGCAGGACTACAATTTAAATGCAAATGACCCTGCGCCTCATTATCTGAGAAGTTGCTGCAGACACAGTCCAGCCTGTGACTGTGCCTGTGAAAATTAAAGGAGGTTCATCTGTATTCCGGCACACGCCTGACTTCGAGCAAATTCAAAAGAGCAGTTTGTCCCTGCTTCCAAATTAAACGCTGGCGTTGCAGGGCGCCAAGGTTACAAGGAAAGCCCCCCTTTTTGCCGCACAGGGACGGCTTTCCACAAAGGCCGGGAGCTAGGAACTTCTCGGGTGGTCGTTCCTCAGTTAGTTCCCAGTGACACTAGCTAATCGAAATAAGAGACTTCGTGTACTACGAACACAGCTAGCTGAACAGGAAAGATACATTTATGGTAATGCTAAGCAACAAGTGGGTGACAATCTGTATACATTCCAAATACCACTGATAGGAAAATGACCATATTGGCCTAAAATGCAAGAAAATCATCAACAACGGTTTACTAGACTGACATCACTCCAGAGGATTTTTTTTTCTTTTCTTTTTTTTGCAAAATTGTCTTTCAAATATAAGGTTACTTTAAAATAATTCTTTGGTTAAAGTATAATTAAAATAAAAACTAGAAACTCCTCTAAGCCTTTCGATACAGGGTGAAAAATACCCCCCCTTCAGGCCATCAGATGGCCATTTAATCAGCCATTCAGATTCTGTGAATCTAAATGTAATGGAAAACACTGCATTCTAAACTCCTTGCCGGGGTGAAGCAATAAGCTCCTAGCTACCAACCCAGCGATGGAGAAGAGAGCCTGGGAAAATGAATCCCCCAGCCTGTGCATTAAGATGGGCCAATTATTCTGGTCCGTAGAGGAATAGATGTGGCATTTTGAAATCACTGAAACCAAAGTCTATCTGTGAATAATGCTGGGCCATTAGCGGGTTGATGTGGTGTACTTGTACAAGCAGCAGCCGGTTTCAGACTTTTAATCCCAGATTAAATCCTTCAGTTAATTTCATCTCGGTTTATTTCAGATAACTTTCTACACTTAAAAAAAAAAAAAGCCTCTCTACCAGAAACCATTTGGTTCTTACTTGACATTTTCTTCCTTGCTTCCTCCTTCTCTCCCACCTTCCTTCTAGCCCCACAAAACACCTGTTAATAAATGTCAGCCTCAGATCAAAAAGAACCAGCCGAAACTTCACGAGTTGTAATAGCCACTTTGAATTTTTAGATGGCTAGGAAATCATGTAATACAGCTCTCTGCTCCTTTTATTACACAGATTCAGTATGATTTCCAAAGAATTTCTCAGTTGGAGTCCAAGTTCGGTTTTTTAAGTAGATAAATGTGAAAAGAGAATTTAATGAGATAGCATTTAGGCTATTCTGATCAATCTGCATCATTAAAGCAGAGGAATAAACTGCCTTAGGGTGGTCCACCTAAATTATTTAGAAAAGTACTTGCGATCTCTGCCTTCCTTTGCTCCTGTAAATGATAGCTTAAGGCTCTATCTGTACTGGACTAAGGACCATAGCCCAGCTAAACCAAGCAGCCAGGTCACCAGAGACCTAACACCAATGAGAGGGGGGGAGAGGATGGCCTGTTCTGAAATACGTTCCATACACGAATAGCCCCTGCCCAGCACACGCTGCTCCAGTTTTCAAGTGGATATGATGTTCAGGCATTATGCTGAGCACTGAAAGCCCATGAAAATTTGTGGAGAAGCTAATAAATATCATAGGTCTGATAAGAGTGCATTCACCTCATTACAGATGAAGGAATGCCTGGCAGCAACATTACACTGGCCGCAATGTGACTTTCCTCTTAAAGCTTTAATGTGAGCACTCTCCTCCCCCCACCATTTTAAGATGAAAACGTTTACATTAATCAGTAATGTCAACACAGAGTTATTTCTAGACCCAGAAGCTGGATCAGTGTTTGTGCAATGCTGGAAGAAATCAAGATTTCTTAAAATGCGTAATTCATGATATACTTCTCTAAGTGACTTTAAAACAACAACAACAACCACAGTAATCCTCTTGCTGATTAACATACATAGTCAGCATCCTCTCACTTCCTCTTCTTTTCAAGGATCATCAAATTCTAGTTTCAAATAGCCTAGATCTATTTTTTATATACCATGCGTTTTATTCACTTGGGTTTGAAAGTTATTTAATGCTACAATATATATTGACTTGTCTTACATGAATGTTCCCTTTAAATGCCGGGACTTCATTTTGCACATACATTCTACAGCGTGAACTCTATCATACCAGACTACTGTCTGCTGCCCTCAACAGTCAGCTAGGCCCACCATGAAACAGACATTGCTAACTGCTGTTTTGGCTTGATTGTCATTTATTTTTCTTTTAAATAAGCTCCCTCTAAATTCAGGAAGCAAACGTGATGCGATACCTCAGGATACCCTACTTTCCTTAAGCAGCCCTAGCTGTGTATTTTAAATTATCATAGAAAAAAACAAAGAAATAAAAACAACAGCACAAGTAGCAGTGCAGTCGTGACTGTCATCGTTTAAGTTAGTTCCCTGACTCCATTTTATGTCCCTGGCCGTGACCGATGCATTTGTGACTGACGTTTACTGTAAGCGTACAATGACCTGACTCTTGGGATGGTTGGTGAAGATGTCCGTATTGCACGAGAATGAGCTTCTTGCTGACTCAGATGATGTATTTAACACACATCTTTTGAAAATGTCAACATCCTTGACCAGTTAACATGGTCTAGACGCGCGGGGCAAAGACAAGCAAGTCACGGTGATTTAGAAGTGCTGTGGCTCGTTAGGCTACAGCACAGAGAATCCCAAGTCACTTGATATTGTGCAAGTTCTTTGTTCCTATGATTGAACACATCACGCATTTATCTTCCTCCTGAGTATCCAAAAGTGCCTGGGAGAGCAAAAAAATGCTTTGTCTCTCCGTTTCACAGACAGAAGCAAGGGGATAGGACCATAGCAAAAAGCTGTAGTCAGCTGCTCTAGAGAAAATGTGATGTGGCAGGACCAAGGTGAAGGTTACAGTCCATGAGCAGACGTCTTGGGCCAGCAGCACTGGTGTGTGGGTCGTACTGAGAGTAGAAATTGATGGGAAACCTAAGGACAAACTCTCGCGGGGACGTGTTTTCTAATAACCTTAAAAGAACTCCTCAGCTTGTCTTTAACTGGAACTTGGAATTCCAAAGAAAATTCCATCACTGAACCAGCAGCTTGATGTCCCTCCTGCTGGATTCTCTCACATCCTTCTTCCTGCATCCTTCTTCCCACATCCCTCCTCCTGCATCCTTCCTCGGAGTGGGCTGGCAGCCCCCCTTGGGGAGGACTCAAGCTCCTTAGCCAGCATAGCTGGAAGGGAGAAAACATGCTTTGCTGTCGCAGGTGCCCGGATGTAGGATGATAATTCTAGAAAGCCTTGTTTGCCAGGCAAGAGTCCAGAGAGGATGAATTTTATCCCTGAATCAAGTCTTTCTCTCCTCGACACAGTCTCATCCTAAGAACGGTAAAGCTTGAAAGGAAGTATGCTAAATTATTCTGAGCTGTCCACTTAGGATGTGGTGCAGACTTTCCCACTGTTGCTGAACACACAAAAAGACACTTCTCCTAAAGCCTTTCTCCAGCCTTTTCTTTTTGTTCACTCTTGCGGTTTATTCTTGCAGCAAGGTCTCTCTCCAGTTGAAGCCCCCCGTTGGTCCATGGGTGAGAGGAAGAATAGGTGGGTCTGTCAGCTGCCAAATTCCAGTTTCTCCTAATTCTTCACAGGAACAAAACCCTAAGTATGGGATCTGAAGTAAGACAGGAGAGGGAAAATCGGAAACAGAGGGTTAGTGCTTTAGCTTTTATCTAGACAAAGGAATAATCAAAGGAGTGTCTAGGGGCTTTGAATGCAAGTACCCCTTCCAAAAAAAATCAGTAAAGAAAATGAAATGGATAAAACTGATCATTTATAAGGAAGAGTACTTGCAATGCAAGAGAATTCTTCAGGCGGATCCATTAAATGGTGAGCTCGCCTAGCGCAATTAAGTAATTGTTTACAGATTGTTTCTTAATAGCATGCGAGGGGGAAAGAAAAGGACATAAAAAAAAAAGTACCCTATAAAGTACCCTATAAAGCTAGGGTACTAGGAGTTAATTCCTAATTGCAAGTCATGCTAAAAACATAGCTCAAACATTTCATAAATCAGTTATATTTGGACAATGGGAAAGATCAAATTTAAAACAAATTGTTTCATCTTGCTTTATTTATTTTTTTTGGCACGTGTACCTAACAGAGCTGAAGCTGTGCCCTTCCTAACTTCAGTAGTCATGGCATTTCAGAACACATTTGAGTGGGTGTCCAGAGCTGCATTTATAAACAAGACAAAAAAAAAAAATCTCTGCCCTCAAGCAGCTTATAGGCTAATGGGAAGGACAGACACAGAAATAAGTTTTTCACAAATGAGAAAAGAATTGCCATCGAATTTGAACCAGGTTCTTTGGGGACGAGAAAGGAAGCGTGGAATTCAGCCTGGAGGGAAGTGTGTGGGAGGAAGGCTGACGGAAAACCTCTCCCACAGGCTGGAGCGGGGGAGAGCCAGATGTGCCCGTCAGCCGCGGGCTTTCGGTCTCACCGCCTTGGGTTTGCCTTTCAGCCTGATCATTTTGAATCACGGCTTCCTGTGGCCTGCCAGCCAGGACCTCTCCTCCAGCTGAGCTCTCAGATGCTGCATTCTGGCCCAAGCACCTGTCTTTATACAATCCATAGTCCCTCCGGGACATCCAGACGGCCTGCTTATGATTCTGAGCTGCTTTCTCAATTTGAGCTCTCAGAAGCTAAAACTAGCTCAAACACATCTTTTTTTTCTCCCTCTTACCTAAGGCCTGATGAAGTGCCTTAAAGAGAGTCCCACTCAATACATCTTGGTTGAGTGAACCCATAAAGGTATTTTCCCAGCTCGGAGTCAACACACGCTCCAAAGAACTTTGCTACCAGCCAGCGTGGAACTGTTCTAAAACCGCAGGGCACCACGGGCCCCTGGAGTGTAAGCAGGAATTACCTTTCGGACCATTTGTACAAAGTCCTTGGAGTTCTGAGGTGACAGGCCCTGAAGTTGGCAGGTACACGCCTCAAGGGAAGATGCGTGGGCCACAATCAGGATGTTATTTCCTGGAGGCAAAAAAGCAAGGGCTGGGAAGACTGCTTCTCTGCAGACCTACAGAAACACTCTAAGTGCTCAGGCCAAGTGTTCCAGAGAGGGGCCAGCGTGCTCAAGGAGGCGGCGATTTGGCCGAGCAACATTTTGAAGATGCTTCGTATTGTTAAGATAGCCTAATGTTATTTTAAGAAATAAAACGCTTTTAATCTTAAGGCAATTAGATTCACAGGAGGTTGCAAAGTCACATTTTATACATGATATGTATGTGTATTTTATATATGCTATGTATGCATATTACATATGTATATACATACACACAATATGCATATTACATATATATACTACACACACACCAGGGAGGTCCCATGCACCCTTCGTGCAGGTTCCTCCAATAAGGTACACTACCAAAACTAGGCAAAGAACACTACAATGCACATAGCTTATTCAAATTTCACCAGGTCTACCCAAGTCAATCATATGTGTTAGCTTTGTGTAAATAAAAATGCAAAACTGTTCAGTGTTTACAGGCTCTCTGCTACTTCTTCTAACAGAGTTTTTGACATTGCCGCTGTGGCGCTGTGAGCACTTGAGGCTTTGTGGTTAATGGAACACACGGAGTATCTTTATAGTGGGGATGGGTGGTACCACTGCCATGGGGGTGGTGATGATGTCAGTGGCTTCCGGGTGATAAAGGAAGGATGGGAAACATCCATAAGACTGTGGACCAGGGCTGCCAACTGTTAACATTCTGGTGTATGTCAACCCAGCCTCTGTTCTATGATGATAAGTATTTTAATTTGGGGGTGGGGTGGGAATGTGCATATTCTTTTATAATATGCCTTTTTCACTAAAACAATTATAGTCCCACATATCATTAAATATTTGAGTTAAATGATTATAAAATTCAGTAGCGGCTTTGAGTCTTATTTATAGAAGCCTGCTCTTGGTTGGTGATAGCAGTGACGATGTATTTGTGTCAGTGTGTTTTTGCGTGGAGGTCCGTGCTTCCAGATCAAATTACAGGCAAAAGAGTGTTACGCTACAGAACTTCTGGATATTGTAATAGAGAGCCTCCTTCACAGAGTACAAGATCAATTATTATGTAAGATATATAATATTTCCTATAGTAAATATCAACCATGGAATAGCTACCATTTTAGGTACCTGAGAAAATATTACAAATTTAACATGAAGGTATAAGAGAGCCTGGAGATATTTTTCTTTTCCTATGACATGAGTTTGCCAAAGCACATTGAAACATCTTGAATTAGCCTATTAATCGTGATGGAGAAATGATCACATATTATATTTGTGATCACAAATTATTTGATCACAAAATAATACCTACCTTTACTTTTACATTCACTTATTATTTCTTTTGTTACTTGGAAACTCCTGCTGATGTAGGTGTCATAGGATTCTGAAACCACTAATTTGCTGACTGGAATGTGAGGTCTGCAATAAAGAAACAAACAAAGGCAATGAAAACGTTTTGATCCCAAGACAAAGCAATTGATATTACTCTAAATTGTATTTCAAGACCTTTCCTGGTCAGTGCTTGATAGTCCTTGTCTTCTTGATGACAGCCACTCTAACATATTTCTGTTTATCCATTTCCCCAGAAAGGGCAGAGGGTGTACAGGGAAGAGTGTTTCAACGATATAGAAGTGGGGTTGAAATGTGCAGATACAGAAATAAAGGCCATGTGTGCCTGGTGCCAGAGTGACCAACTGAAAAATGAAACATTCGGTGCAGGATGGTTTCTCTTGCAGGAGGAGCTCATAAGCAGTTTGACGGATCTGACTGTCCATCGGTCCTAGGTCTTATCAATAAGAAGCAAAGCAGAGGTTAGATGTGTTTATCTGTTTAGATGACCAGAGATCTCCCAAGCCCCTCTACAGTAGGCTTACATAGCATAAGCAGAAGATAGGTTTCACTTATTTTTTTTCCCCAGTTTTATTAGGATATAATTGATGTATAACATGGTGTAAGTTTAAGGTATACAATTTATTGATTTGATACATTTATACATTGGAAAATGATTACCACCATAGCCTTGGCTAATTCTGTGAGCTCTATCACGTCACATGATTACCATTTCTTTTTCATGGTGATTTAAGTTTTACTCTCTGAGCAGCTTTCAAGTACAGTACGGTTAACTAGAATCGCAACGCGGTACCTTAGGTCCCAGAACGCGTTCATCTTATAACTGTAAGTCTGTGGTCTCTGACCCATCTCTCCCCGTTGCCCCCCGTCATGGGCCCTGGTATGTTGGTGGGTGTCCACGCTACTCTACTGTCTTTCTCTGGGTTTGGCTTTTTTAGATTCCGCATATAAGTGATACCACGGGGTGATATCTTTGGGAGACCCTATTTTCATTTCCTCTGGATAAACCCCAGAAGTGGGATTGCTGGGTCACATGGTAGTTCTGCTTTTAATTTTTTGAGGACTCTCCACTGCTGTTTTCCGTAGGGGCTGCACCAGTTTACATTCCTGCCGACAGGGTAGAAGGGCTCCCTCTCCTCCAGGTCCTGGTCAGCGCTTGATAGCCCTTGTCTTCTGGATGACAGCCACTCTAACAGGTGTGGGGGGCCACCTCATTGTGGCTCTGATTTGCGTTTCCCTGAGGACTAGTGATGATGGCCATCTTTTCATGCACTTTTGAGTCGCTTGTATGTCTTCTTTGGGAAAAAAAAAAATCCATTCAGCTCCTCTATCCATTTTTAAACTGGATTTTTTTTTTTAACTATTGAGTTGCATGAGTTTTTCATATATTTTGAATATTAGCCTCTTGTAAGAGATGGGATTTGCAAATATTTTCTCCTATTCTGTAGGTTGCCTTTTCATTTTGTTGACTTTGCTTTGTCGGAGGTTTTTGGTTTGATGTAGTCCTACTTAGTAATTCTGCTTTTTATTACTTGTGCTTTTAGTGTCATATCTAAAAAAATCATTGCCAAGATCAATGTCAAGGAGCTTTTCCCCTACGTTTTGTTCTAGGAGTTTTATGGTTTCTTTAAGTCTTTCATCCATTTTTTAAGTCTTTAATCCAGTTTTTGAGAGTGGTGTTAAGTTAGGGGTTGAATTTCAGTTTTCCCAACAGGAATTATTGAAATATACCTTTTCAGTTTTCCCAACAGGAATTGTTGAAATATACCTTTTCCCATTGAGAATTATTGAAATATACCTTTTCCCTTGTCAAATATTACTTGACTGTATATTTGAGGGTTTATTTCTGGGCTCTCAATCAGTTCCACTGGTCTGCGTGCCTATTTTTTTTCTTTTTTCTTTTTAGGGCTGCACCTGAGGCATATGGAAGTTCCTAGGACAGGGGTCGAATTGGAGCTGCAGCTGCCAGCCTATGCCATAGCCACAGCAATGCCAGATCCAAGCCATGTCTTTGACCTACGCCACAGCTTGCAGCCACCCTGGATCCTTAACCCACTAAGCAAGGCCAGGGATTGAACCCACATCCTCCTGGATACTAGTCAGTTTCTTAACCCGCTGAGCCACAGAGGAACTCCTCTGTGTTTATTTTTTATGGCAGTACCATGCTATTTTGATTAGTATAACTTAAAATCAGGAAGTGTAATGCCTCCAGTTTTGTTCTTTGTCAGGTTCACTTTATTAGGCTTGCCTTTTGTGGTTCCACACACATTTTAGGACTCTTCCATTTCTGTGGAAAAGTACCATTGGAATTTTGATAGGAATTGCATTTGATCTATAGATGGCTCTGGGTAGTATGGATATTTTAGTATTAATTCTTCTGACCCATGAACATAGGACATCTTTCCATTCGTTTTGTGTCTTCTTTATCTTCTTCAATCTTCTTTCATCAAAGTTTTGTAGTCTTTGGAGTTCCCTGGTGGCACAATGGGTTAAGGATAAAGCACTGTCACTACTGTGGCTCTGGTTACTGCCATTATGCAGGTTCCATCCCTGGCCAGGAATTTCCACATGCCACGAGCATGACCAAAACAATAAGTAAGTAAATAAGTATTGTAGTTTTCAGTGTACAGATCTTTTACTTCCTTGGTTAAATTTATTCCTAAATATTTTATTGTTTTTGATGCTATTGTGAATGGGATTGTTTTATTTCTTTTTCAGGTGGGTCATAGTGTATAAGAACACAGCTAATTTTTTTTATGTTGATTTTGTATGCTGTGACTTTGCTGAATTTGTTGATTAGTTCTGACAGTTCTATGGTAGAGTCTTAGAGTTCCTGTCATGGCTCAGTGGTTAATGAACCCAACTAGCATCCATGAGGATGTGGGTTCGATCCCTGGCCCCCCTCAGTGGGTTAAGGATCTGGCATTGCCGTGAGCTGTGGTGTTGCTGTGGCTGTGGTGTAGGCCGGCAGCTACTGCTCTGATCCAACCCCTAGCCTGGGAACCTCCATATGCCATGGGTGCAGCCCTAAAAATACAAAAAAAAAAAAAAGTTTATGTTAGAGTCTTTCAGAATGTCTCTATATGAGATCATATCATCTGCAAACAAAGACAGTTTTACTTCTGCCTTTCCAATGTGGATGCCTTTTATTTCTTTATCTCGCTCAGTTGCCCTGGCTAGGACTTCCAGTACCATGGTAAGAGTGGGCATCCTTCTCTTGTTCCAAATCTTGGAGGAAAAGCTTTCAACATTTCACCATTGAGTACGATGTTAACTATGGGCTTGGCATATACAGCCTATATTATGTTGAGATATGTTCCTTTTATGCCAATCTGTTGAATACTTTTATCATGAAAGTATGGTATATTTTGTCAAACGCTTTTTCTGCATCTACTGAGAGATAATCATATAATTTTTATCTTTTATTCTACTAATGTAGTATATCACGTTTACTGATTTTTGTACGTTGAACCATCCTTGCCTCCCAGGGATAAATCCCATTTGATCATGGCATATGATCCTTTTGATGTGCTACTGAATTTGGGTTGCTAATATTTTGTTGAGAATATTGATCTGTAGTTCTCTTTTCTCATAGTATTCTTATCTGGCTTTAGAATCAGGGTAGGCTGGGCTCATGAAATGAGTTGGGGAGTTGTTAGGGTAGATTTTAGGTACTGCAGTTGTAAGTTAATCAATCTTCACTGGCATTTTCCTTTTCTTTCTCTCTTAGTTTGAACATGGACCACAATACCTGGCACTAGGAGAAGCCCAGGGAAAGTAGGATGAGGAGAATCCAGTTTCTCTGTTTGAGGAGCTCTGAGCGTGTGGTTGAGGTGAGTAGGCTATTGCTGTAAATGGTAATTATGGCCCGATGTACAAAGGCACATAAGAGGATGATCACAGCAAAGCCCTCCCATCGTGATGGCCCCGAATGTCTTTAATCCTAGTCACTTCTCTGTCTCTACCTTCCTTTACTATTTAGTTTTCTGGTCTATGAGATGTTTATCTTGTTCTTGAGTACAACTATATCATAGTTTTTATTTTGTCTTTCATTGTTGCTATTTAGTGCATGGAGATGCTAGTGAGTTCTCAGAGTAAATTCACATGGCATCTTATTCAGACTACATTGCTATTGCTGCTGCTTCTGCCGCTACTAAGGTTTACTGAGAGGTTCCCCTGCATCAGGCTCTGTGAAAGGCACCCTACTTGCTTTCTTTGAATACAGCCTTCCTAGTAATGCTTTTCAATTATTTTTTATTTTTTAAAGAATAATTGATTTACAGTGCTGTACCAATTTCTGACTATATAGCCAAGTGATTCAGTCATACATTTACATTCTTTTTTAATATTATTTAAAAATACAGAATGTTTCATGAATTTGTATGTCATCCTTGCACAGGGACCATGCTAATCTTCTCCCTGTCATTCCAATTTTAGTATATGTGCTGTTAAAGCAAGCACAGCAACCCTTCTTCAAATCCTGAGTTTACGGATGACAAAAATGAGGCTCAGAAAGGCTACAGATGACTTGCTTTTGCTTACATCATTAGCAGTGCTTAAAGCCTGCATTTGACCTTGGGTCTGAAATGAACACCTATGAGGTTATCCTCTGCTTTGGATGGCTTCTGACAGTGTCCCCCTTCTGTGCACTTGGGTTTACTGTCCAGAGAAGAGGGATGCTATTCCATTAGAGGGGATCCTGCCTTCATCTAAATAACATTCTCTCAGCAAGCGCACTTCTCCTAGGATACAACCTTCTGAATCTCGTAACACCCCAGGGGACAGGGTGAGACATGAATCAGCGCTCACTAGGGACGTGCCTCGTTGTTCTGGAGCAAACTGTTTTTCCCATCCCCGCTTCTCATCCAGTTCCATTACCATTTACACCCCCGGTCTTCCAGCCCCTCCCCCACCCCACCACCACACACACTGTGACAAAAGGCCTCTTTGTATGGCCCAGGGAGTCACTGTAAGGGTGGAACCACACCATAATGAACAAGACTTGTGTAAGTGGAAAACTGGCAGGTGCCGGGATCCAGTTCCTCCCGATCAGTTCTTGCCTTGAAGTTGAACCTATGAATGGCTTTCTTGTCTGAACAAGTCCCAATGGGGGTGGGACAGTCAAATCTTTCTCACTCTTGTTGGGAGCATCCATCATGCTTCTGACCACACCTGCAGGACCCATGTATGGTTCTCAGACTCAAGCGGGCCTCCAACCACCAACTAGGTCTGGAACCCAAAGCCCTGGATACTCGGGCAGTTTCCTAGGACCAGTGCTCTCCCCAGTGCAGCCTCCACCCCTCAGCCTGCTTTGGTCCAGGCTCTAGAGCCAACTTCTGCCCTGAGTCCTACACAAAGTTTGATGTGTTGCCCCGCTAACACTGCAGCTGCACGCTCACCCCACCCCCTGCCCCTTTCCCTTCCTGCCTCGCAGGGCTCTGCCCTGAAGCCCCATCCATCCAACTGGTGTATATTTTGTTTTTTTCTGCCTTGCTCCTTCCTGCCCAGCTCCACCGGGGCTGCTTTCAACACCCAGGCCCCAGGCTGGTTCTTGTTGCCTGCAATGACGCTGGTGTATTAGTCAGCAGCCTGAACCCACCTTTCTGTCCCGCCCCCCTCCTATTCAGGGTGACAGGGATCTATAAGCAGGGCTTGCTTGACCCCTAATTCCCTGGCTCTCGGCTGTTGCCTCTCTCCCATTACCATGTTTCTCTTTTTTTTTAAATCGACGTATAGTTGATTTACCATGTTGTGTTAATTGCCGATGTACAGAAAAGTGATTCAGGTATACATATCTACATATGCTCTTTTAAAAAATATTGTTTGCATCATGGTTTATCATAGGACATTGAATATAGTTCTCTGTACCACACAGTAGGACCGCGTGGTTACCCCCTCCACGTGTAAGAGCTCACATGTGCTAACCTCCTCCTCCCATTCCATCCCTCACCCAGGCCCTCCCCTTGGCAACCACAAGGCTGTTCTTTTTGTCCGTGAGATTCTGTTTTGTAGATAGGTTTATTTGTGTTATATTTTAGATTTCATATATAAATGATATCATATGGTACTTGTCTGACTTTCTTAGTATGAGAATCTCTGGTTGCATGTATGTTGCTGCAAATGGCATTATTTCATTCTTTTTCATAGCTGAGTAGTATTCTATTGTGTATATGCACCACATCTTCTTAATCCATCTATCTGTTGATGGGCATTTAGGTTGTTTCCACACCATGTTTCTTCAGTCCTATGGGCACCACTACTTGCTTCAAAAGGGCTGCTCACTTGGCATAGTTAGTTTCAGGGGGAATTTGACTCTGGGGGCTATGCCTCTCACGTGCTTGATGGGACTTTCACAACTGCTTTATAGAACTAGAGTCTTAATCTTTTTTTCCCCTCCTCAAATACAAAATGGTTGAATTGAATTTTGTTTTGTTTTGTTTTGTTTTTTAATAGTGGAAAAGAAAGCCTAGAATGAGGACTGGGTCCTGACCTCCAGGTTCCTGGCAGTCATCCTTCTGCTTAGCACTGCTGATGGGTTGGGTGGTCTGTGTGTGCTCTGAACAGCTCAGGTAGGATGATTCTGGAGAGCTTTATAAATAAGCATGGGAGGGATTGTACAATGCACTTAAGAGGGGGAACTGAAGACATGGTTGGCCTGAGAGGAGCCGGTGGTAAGTGAAGGTCATTAGAAACTCGCTCTCTTTCCAGGCCAGAGGGATGATGGCTGTTTGCAGGGGGACAGTAATTTATTGCTGTTTCCCCAAGGAACACAAAGACAGTGGCCATAGAGTGGATAGAACAAAATGCGATTTATTTCAGTAGGGGATCTGATTGATTGATTCTTATTTTTGAGGAATGCTAGTTCCTTTAAGGCAAGAAGTAGCAGATATCAATCAATGGGGTTATCTGAGGTTCTTATTTGTGGAAACAAAAGTGAATATGGAAATCAAAACATTTCTCCTACCTTGGCCAGAAATTCACATCGCTTCATTTGAGGTTTGGGTAGGTATTTGAAATGAGAGGTCAAGGAATATCATAAGGAAGAAAGTTCTATTTATATAGGTCACTTGTTTCAAATTCTATCTAAGAAATATGAACTTAATTCCCTACTATAATGTTTGTGAATATCTGTCCTTCCTCAAAGACATTTTACAAATGCCTGAGTGGATTTTTGATGGTTAATGTAACTGTGTTACAATCCTCAAACCCTTTTATTTTTTGCTTTTTAGGGCCGCACCCGTGGCCTATGGAGGTTCCCAAGCTAGGGGTCCAATAGGAGCTTAAGCTGCTGGCCTACGCCACAGCCACAGCAATGCCAGATCCAAGCTGCATCTGCGACCTACATCGCAGCTTCCGGCAGTGCCAGATCCTTAGCCCACTGAGCGAGACCAGGGATCGAACCCACAACCTCATGGTTCCTAGCTGGATTCATTAACCACTGAGCCATGACGGGACTTCCTACAAACACTTCTTTTTAATAATAGTCTGGCCTAGTGGAACAAGCAAAAAGATCATAAAGCAAATCACACAGTGCTTGACATGCAGAAAATGATCAATAAGGGTTTCTGTTACTGTTAGTGTCCTAAGTGTCCACTACAAGTGTAGCTTTCAGTAGGCCACCGGACTCTCTGATATATGGAAGTGGCTTGCCACCACCATTGGGGTTATGGCAGCAATGAATGAAGATAATTAAAAATGCTTTGAAAAATTACAAGTGAAATCCAAGGTAAGACACCATCCTATCCCTTATTTCCCAACAAGTTTCTGAACTGCATTACCATTAACTGTGTGTGTTCTTGGCATACAAAGTGGTATGAGTGTTCACTGAAATGGGTATCGTGAAGTCTGAAAACTCTAGTGTGTGTGTGTGTGTGTGTGTGTGTGTGTGTGTGTGTAAGGCGGGGAGACATATTCCACTCCAATGCCAAATACAGGGAATGTTGCCTTTCTCCAGTTGCCTTTTTTTTTTTTTTTTTTAAATCAGAGCTTGTTTTCCTCCAAAACAGACAACTAACTGCCTTTGGACTATGTCTGGCGCTTCCTCTCCTTAGTCAGCCTGGCCTGGCGTAGAAGGGTACTTCCCTGGAGACCTCCAGAAACAGCGGTTTCAGAGGGTTACCTGTAGGTTGTATCAACACTCAGGTTGGCTGCAGCTAGCTCCGAGGGAGGTATCCACGCAGGTAATGTGTTCCCGGCCACCCATTTTGTCCACTCAAATAAGCCAGGCTCTACTCGGATCTTCAAGTGATTCTCTTGTTGTAAACCTTAGAGGGAAAATAAAGTGAAGATGAAGGAGGTACCACTCACTATGAAAAAGTAAATTAGAGGCTGAGTTGTTAGAGAAATTCTGATTCATCTTCTGTTCTCGCCTATCAGATGTTATATGTAGCTTGAAGGTAGAAGCGGGTATGTTTGGACGAGGATTTTTAATTGCTTTGGGGGGGGGGCGTGGGGGGCTGCACCTGTGGCGTGTGGAAGTTCCCAGGCTGGCAATCAAACCCACATCACAGCAGCGGCCAGAGCCTCTGCAGTACCAGTGCTGGATCCTTAACCTGCTGCGCCACAGCAGGAACTCCAAGGGTTTTCAAGTTTTGTATGTTATAAACGCGTGAGTTTAATACTCTAGCCACACGACCAGGATGTAAGCTGGCTTTAAATGGTATGTGATTTTACAATAAAGAAATTGTACTGGGGTTTAGTTGTCTTACAAAATTGTGTTAGTTTCAGGTGTATAGCAAAGTAAATCAGATATATATACACACACATATCCATTCCTTTTCAGATTCTTTTCCCATATAGGTTATTATAGTATCTGATATCTGATTTTTTAAAAAAGTCATCATCCAGATAATTACTAACTATAATAGTTCTATAACTATTATAATACCTTTTTTTTTTTTTAATGGCCAAACCTATGGCACATGGAAGGTCCTGGGGCAAAGATCGAACATGAGCCATAACTGCAACCTGTGCTGCAGCTGCAGCAACTCTGGATCTTTTAACTGACTACACCAGACTGAGTATCAAACCCACACCTCTGCAGCCACCAGAGCCGCAGCAGTCAAGATTCTTAACCAGTCGCACCACTGTGGGAACTCCCTACAATTCCCCTTTCTGTAAGTTCCAAGATGGTCTTATCAAGAAACTTCAGAAATTCTTAACATCCGTATTCTCCAATAGCATACATAATATAATGTATAATAATGAATAATGCACATCATATAAATTGTTCATTTTCTCTATCGGGAAATCCAGTGTTAAATATCTACAAATGCCAGTGCACAAGTCCTATGTTTTATCACAATGCAATTTTCCTGTGAGTAGGAACTGTCCCTCTTTAGCTCTCTTTGTATTGCATTCAGTCCAGGTTTTCTGTGTAAGTGTAATGTCTAATGCATTTGAACACAGAAATGCATTGTGGTTTACTTAAAGTTAACGAACAGAAGTCTTAAATATAGCGTAAATTCCTTGTTGGCTCAGCTATTCCTGGCTCGTTTGTCTGGCATAAGTCAACCTTGTTTCTCCTAGGTTTCCTTCCAGTGAAAGGAGAACGGAAATCCCTATAAAACAAGCTTCCATGGATTTTAGGGTAAAAGCTGAATATCTTTATAATAAAGGTGCTTTTGAAGTTATTCCAATTAACTAAAGAAATGAGAGTGATTAAGATTTGCGGAAACTTAGGAGCACCATAGCTCTTGTAAACGAGGCCCACAGGGTGGGAGGAAGCAACGTGACTGTTTTTGGTGCAAAAAAAGAAAAAGGGCGTTATGTACACCTATAATTAAAATAAAATCCATTAAGAAAAAAAAGAAAAAGGGCGCATGCTCAGTAGGCTCTAAATTACTGTCCGACAGCCATATTTTTACCAGCTTACAACTCATCTCAGAGAGCTTTGTATTTAAGAAAAATATTATTTGTCTCTTCTCTTGGATCTCGCTTTTGCCGCCAGAGTCTGATTTGGGGACTTTTGCAAAGTCATCTTCCCAAAGAACCCTTGCTAAACATTTCACATTTGAAGCTTTCAATTGGCGGTTGTCCCACGTCTAGGGTACTTTAGGTGTCGGGTTGCCTGGAGATGGGGGGATGGACTAGCTGACCTTTCCCGAGTCTTACCCTTCAAGATGTTGTACGCGGTCTGGACGCAGCGCAGGGATGGGGAGCAGTACACGTGGTCGATGACCGTGTTACTCTCTAGTAAGGCTTCGCCTGCGACGGAAGAGAAGAACCAATCTGATGATATTTCTCAGGCTCAGCTGGACCATCCAGCGAGGGAGAGGGTGCCAGGCACACCCTCCAAACCCCTTTCCCGGCGGGGCTCACAGAGAGCCAGCAGCTTAGTCTTATTCCCAGCAACTCTCCTGACAAGTATTTCTATCAAAGGGGCCAAAGACACACCCTTTCTTGTCTTTTTCTTTCAGTCTCTCTGCTCCTAACGAGCAGTAAAATACCCATCTTTCTCTCCCGGAGAAAGTCCATACACCTTAGCACAGTGATCCAGGTCGACCATGAACTTGTCCATCTCGCCAGCCTCATCTCTCACCCTACTCACCATCGATGCTCCAGAAACAAGAAGCTGCGCTCCTGACGCATGCTGGATCCTCTGTACTCTTGATGCATCTACGACCGGATGGCATTCCCCCCACTGAGATACCTTCCTGCCCTCCTGCTCCTTTCTGCCCAGCTGACTTCCACTCTTTTCTCCTCTTACGCGTCTCTTTTTGGTGCCCCCAACTTGTACACGGTTCTATTCTTGAGTATACCATACTCTGTGCTATTTGTTCACTTACGAGTTTCCCTAAGGGTGGGGACTCTGGCTTGGATCCCTCATACCTCGCACGGTGCCCTGCACAAGGGAACTGATCAATCCGTATGCGTTATATGATGAAACAGGCCCAGGCTGCTGGCTCTGGGTGGCAGGTGTGGCCTAGACCTGCAAAGAACTTAAGCATCTTCAAAGGCTCAATTGGCCCCTATTCTTTCATCAGCCCCTCTAGGGTTCCGTCTTCCTCACCCTAATGCTAGAAGGTGACCTGTCCGCACCGAGTGTAACCTTGCCCCATCACTGGACCATCTGCCCCTCTGTAGGGTTCACACCTTGTTCATTTTGGTAAACTAACCCTGTGCCCTGAACCTAACGCTTACATAATAAATTACATAATAAATCCCTTTTGAACTGAGGAAATACAGTGCTTGTAGGAAAGCCCAAGGCAGTGTCCTGGCATGCCCCTGGAGCAGACTTCGGGAGAAACAGCCAGGGTCTGCTCCAGGACACTCACCCACGAGTCTTGCTTGCATACATCCAAACACAGTGATGGGAGCGTCCTTCTCATAATCGCGGAAACCGCCGCTCCGCTGAGGTAAGCTATGCGGCATGTTCAGGTTGGTGCGTATGTAGCGGCCTGGAAAGAAAAGTCAGACCAAGGCTGCATGAGTTTCTTGCTTCTTTAGGACTTCCACTGCCGGTCCTGGCAGCCCCTCCACCACTTCCACTCCTTTTTGGCCAAAGAGACTGAACTGAGCTCTCTAGAAAATATTGAGGCTGACGCCCCTCCTTTGGCAGAATGCCTTGGAATCTACTCTTTCATTCTGTTGACAGAAGTGACAAGAGATGGCTTTTAAGTGAAAGTAACAACCAGACACTCTAAAGCAGGTAGGATTCTAAGAGGTGCATGCCTCCCTATCTTCCACCTGTCACCCAAGTGAAAATGGAACCAAAAGGAGCCAGGGGGACTCAGTGGAAGGGACTCTGGCTATAGAATCAGGACACCTGTCTCTGCCTCTGACTTTGCCCCCTGACTGTGGGCAACATCTTTTTTCGGTCCTTTGTGTCCCAGTTTATAGACTGGGGGCATCAACACCTCGCTCGTCCTTTACACTCCAGGCAATCAGGAAGGACTTCACCATATAACAGCACAAGGACGGTAAACGACTCCATCCAGATAAATGTAACTGGACCCTGCCCCCTGGAGGCCGCGACAGGTACGCCAGTGCCAAGCAGGCCAACCAACTACTCACCTTTGGCATCGAAGCACTGGGACAGCCAGTACTTCCCAAACACAACGTCCATCCTCTCACCATGCCGACACACAAAGAGGCATCTCTTCTGAGGACCAGGTTGGCTGCTGATCCGCAGAGGCTGAAGAGAAGGAGGGGCTGTCAGTGGGGAAGCACGTGAGCACGGAGACGTGTCCCAGAGCCCGGGGCCGGGTGAGCTGAGCTTTAGAACAAGTTCCGCTGACGTTCGGGTGGGATAAGCCCCTTAGGTGCTTGGATTTAGGTTGGCCTGTCTATAAAATGGGGGTAGGAAGCCTCATCCACGGACCTCGCAAGTTATTTTGAGGCTCAGATGAGAAGAACTGCAGGTGCTCTACAAAATCAGAAGGGCTGTGAAAATGGTTTTATTGTTTCTGCTGCTGGTGGCTCACAGGAGTAGCATCTGGAACACTGAAACGCGAAGGCCACTTGGGTTACAGCCCAGTGTGAAACGAGGCTGTGTGTATAAAGACAGCCATCTAGTGTAGGAGATGCTTCATCTGCGTCTTTGGGGAGCGAGGACTTTGATCGTCACAGACGCGCCTGCCTCGTCCCCGCCGGGGGTGGTTTGACCACGTGGTCTGAAGTCTTCTCTAGCTGTGACGTCCTGCTCTGGCTGTTCCAGTCACAGGCTAGGCTCTGTTGCCTGGCTGCATGCGCCAGGCTGCTCCCAGAGGTGCTGCTACCCCTGGGTGATGAAACAGGCCCATCTAGTCAAAGGCTTGTCCAGATGACTCCGGTTTCTGTAACCGCTGGGTGGATCCTTATGGACGTTTTTATAGTCCCTCTTTCTGATGGAGTCAGCTGTTCCCATTTGCTCAGGGCGGCCAGCACCTGCTGGCCAGCATTTCACGTTTGCTTCCTGTTGCCCTGGCAAGTTTAGTACATGGGATGGTGGCATGGATCTCGCCCGTCTCTTCTCCTACTCTTTCCTAATGCAAGTCCTGGGCTCGGGACAACGTGATCTAGTCTCTGGTTCCTCAACTTGCTTGAACTTTCAACTTGCCTTTGTCCGTCCTGTTCAAAACGACCCACCTGCTAACTCCTCCATTCTGCAACCTCCTGGCATGTACTGAAGATGCTAACATCTATTACACTCACTGTGTGCCAGTATTGTGCTAAGAGCTGTGATCTTTTGTCGGTCACACCCCCGACAGGCAGAAGTTCCCAGGCAAGGGACTGAACCTGAGCCACAGCAGTGATAACAGCACATCCTTGACTTCTAGGCCACCAGGGAACTCCTGAGAGCCATATTCTCCTTTCCTTTAATCTTCACAATGGCCTATGAAATCAACTAGATACTACAGGGTTGGGTTAAGGATACAGCGTTGCCGTGAGCTGTGGTGTAGGTTGCACACCTGGCTCGGATCCCCGTTGCTTTAGTTGTGGCGTAGGCCAGCAGCTACAGCTCCGATTTGACTCCTAGCCTGTGAACCTCCATAGGACACAGGTGTGGCCCTAAAAGACCAAAAAACAAACCAACCAACAAATCTGAATGGGTCCAATTGATACAAAGCTTTTTTTTTTTTTTTTCAGAAGTAAACACTACAGTACTATATAGTCTGGGGCATATTGAACCTGAGGATGCAGAACCGTGGCTAAGGAGAAACCATATTGGGTATACAGAAGGCCAGCTGGAAGTTACACCTGGCTTTCCCCCCGTGCAGAGGTTCGGTGCTCCTAACCTCACATTTTGTGGAAGGGCCAGCTGTATCAGCGCCTTACAGATGGCGTGTCTTCCTCTCCACGAGACAGCCTTCCTTACCAGCCGAGACCCAGGTTCTGACAGTCGTGGTCAGCGCCACCATCTGACTCTTCCTCCCTAGCCTTGGACCATTGTACATCTTTTACGATCTTGTGCCCTGAAAGATGGATCAGCCTCTGGTCGCAGCAAGGGCAAGGCCTCATCCTTAGTCAAAAGGAGCGGAGGTGAGGGTGTGGCCCTGCCGATCAGCCTTACCTGGGTGGGCTGGCAGATGACGGTCAGGGGAGTCGCGTCCCCCAGGCCCTGGTCCTCACACAGTCGCCTCTCCAGCAGGCCGTCTCCGAACGCCAGCGCGGTGGAGGACGATGTATTCAAGATCGAGTGAGAACTGCAGAGGAAGACAGGGAGAACGTTACTGCTCTGGCCAGGAGGCACCAGTGCTTCATCCTCGGGCTCCAGGAGCATGTGGAGGTAGGAAACACTCCCCGGGTTGGGGCAGGGCTTCGGAAAGCTGGCAGGGGGGCTCCCATCCCCGGGGAGGAAAATCTTTAAAAAAAAAAATTTGTTTTTGATTGAAGTATAATTGACTTGCAAATATTCTATTAGTTTCAAGTATACAGCATCGTGGTTTGATATTTTTATAAGGAACATCTTGTTTCATACTGACATCTTGTAGTTAATAATCAGAGGGAGATGGATTTCTGTACTTGAAGCAGATGCGTTCATCCCTCTGGGCAGGGATGGGGCTTATTAGGAGGCCACAGGCGTGGCTGGCACCGGGGGCGTGCTGAAGACGCATGAGGTATTAATTCTGTTCCATTGTTGCCAGCTCTTTCTCTGGCTCGAAAGAAACAGTTCCTGTTGCCTTTAATCCTATCCATAGTGAATTCCATCTGAACTGGCCATCTCCATCCCTCTGCCGGTGGTCCCTCATGGTCAAGGAAACCTTGTGGCCAGGACCCCCTGTTCCGCCTCCTTCAGTCTCCAGACACCCCCGCCCCCCGCCCCATCTCGGTCACACCTCCAGCGAGATGATGAAATACAGCATTTTCCCAGAGGAGACCATTCTCAACAGATGTGTGGAGCTTTGAGCCAAGAGCCAAGAGCTCTCATTTCTGGATATAACTAGAACTAGAGAAGCCCTCAAAGAGGTCTGGCTGCAGAACAGGCAGCAAATCATGCCATGTTTAAATTATTTTGATTTACTAAGGCCTCTGAATAGCTTTATCTAATAAACATTGCAATTCAAATACGGTTGTTAGAAAAAGCCATGGACAGTTACTCGTGCCTCACTGGGCAGTGTCAGGGGAGAGGATTAAAGTCTCAGATTTCTTGCTTCTTTACAACGAGGGTACGATTCCATATGTTCCCCTCGCCCTGCATAGTCCTACTGTGCACCTGTTGACCCAGCAACCTCTTTTCTTCCTCATCTGTTCTGGATTATTTATTTTAAACACTGTTCTTTTTAGAATTTTAGTTTTGAAAAGAACTCTTTATATTCATGAATGTAATAAAGCTAACTGGGGGGGGGGTCAGTTAAATTTTTTCAAAAAACTATGATTTCCATCGTCTTAGCACCGCTGTCACTCTCCCAAGTAGCCATTTAAAATTTTTTAAAATTTATTAAAAAATAGTTGATTTATAATGTGCCAATTTCTGCTGTACAGCAAAATGACTCAGTCATACGTGTATGTATACATACTTTTAAAAAAATATTTTCCTGTCGTGGCTCAGCCAAAAAGAATCTGACTAGTATCCACGAGGACGCAGGTTCGATCCCTGGCCTCGCCCAGTGGGTTAAGGATCCGGCATTGCTGTGAGCCGTGGTGTAGGTCAAAGATGAGGCTCAGATCCTGCGTTGCTGTGGCTGTGGTGTAGGCCAGCAGCTGCAGCTCTGATTAGACCTTTAGCCTGGGAACCTCCATATGCCACGAGAGTGGCCCTAAAAAGACCAACATATAAAATAAAATAAAATATTATTTTCTATCATGGTCTATCACAGGAGCCTGGACCAAGTGGCCACTTTTCTTTTTTTGCTTTTTAGGGCCACAGCGGCGGCAGGCGAGGGGTTGAATCAGAGCTACAGCTGGTCGCTTACACCACAGCCACAGCAACATAGGATCCAAGCCATGTCTGCGACCTACAGCACAGCTCACGGCAACGCCCAATCCCCAACCCACCAAGCAAAGCCAGGGATCGAACCCACATCCTCATAGATTCTAGTCGGATTTGTTTCTGCTGCCCTGTGACAGGAACTCCCAAGTGGCCACCTCTGACTGTAGCCGGACTCATCCTACTTCAACGCAAAAAGTCTCAGAAGCCTCAAACCCTGAGCTTTATAAATACACAGGCCCGGGCCCCGCCCCTCACAGGCTGCGATTCCGCAGGTCTGGGGAGCGACCCAGGAGCCTCCAGTTGACAAAGCAGCATCGATAAGTGTGACGTGCAGCCAAATCAGGGCTATTACGGTACATTTTAAGCAACTGTAGCCTAAGGAAATCTTGTGCCTTTCTTAGACAGGCTAATAATCTGAGAGACCAGCTATTTTCCTTTACTTTAAAATGACACCCTCCCAACCATCACACAGTTAAAGAACATTCAGTTTCACCATCTGATTCATCAAAGCTTCAAGGCCTGAAATGTCTGGATGCAGGGCCTCATCTCGCTCGTACACGCTCCCTAATTTCCTGACTCAATGACAGCTCTGAAGTCCTCAACAGAACCCCTTGTCTGTCTCCCGTGGCTCAGCCGGCACGGAGGACGCCCGCTGCCTCCTCGTCTCAGCCGTCACTGTAATCACAAGCCCTGACTCACTCTGCGACAGTTCGGGCTTTCAGTTCCAGTAAGACAATAGTTAAGACGCTTCGGGATGACTGTGGAGTAGGGACAAAGCCACACCTGACACCCGGCACATCTTCTCAAGACTACAACCCCCCTCCCCACCCAGGACACGGGGGGTCGGCCCTGGAGGGTCTGGCCAGCCCGCCCCAGTTCAGAGGACACAGAGGGGCTTTCACCAGTTGACACACGTCTGGAAGACACTCAGAACCAGCCACGATGCTCTCTTAAGGGTGGTAGGAAAACACTTCCTTAGGGACGCAGAGAACTGAGAAGGGCAGGGGAGGAAGCGCCATGAAGGGTCGTTGACCCCCAGCCCCTACTCATTGCTTGAATCCCCTCTCCGACATCGCATCCAGTCGGCCAGGTCACGCCTGAGGACCTCTGTGGTTCTGCCTCCTCCAGGCTACGCACACCCCCTGCCTTTTGACAGCTGTACCTGCAGCACAGGGATCAAATGGGAGCTGCAGCTGCAGGCCTGCACCACAGCCACAGAAATGCGGGGTCTGAGCCACATCAGCGATCTACGCTGTAGCTCGCGGCAGCACCAGATCCTTAACCCACTAAGCGAGGCCAGGGATTGAACCCGAATCCTCACGGACACTGTGCTGGGTTCTTAGCCCATTGAGCCGCAGTGGGAACTCCCAGGCTCTCTTTGATGAGGGCTGACCCGTGGTCTGCCTTGGAGTGTGCTGGGCTGTGCCTCTGTGAGTCATCTCCCTTCTGGGGTTAAGTGGGAAAGTGCAGTTCTTCTGTAGGACCACTTTCGTGGAAGAGACATTTGATTTGACAAGGATGTAAGAGAAGACTAGAAAAGCCAAGTTCGAAAGAAAAAGGATAATCATAAAAGCGAAGGGCTATTTTAGATTCAGGGCTGTTTGACACTTGGCACTGAGCCATGTAAAGCAAAGGCCTTGACTGCGCAGTGTCTACGTGCTCCGGCGAGGGAAGCGCCGTCGTTACCTCCATTTCATAAATTAGCAAACCAAGGCTCAGAGAGGTCATGTAACTAGGCCAAAGTCACACAGCTGGTGAGTGGGAAAGTCAGGACTTGAAACCAAGACTCCGAGGATAAAAACCCAGATCCTTAATTACAGTGTCCTGGCGCCTGGTAGATTAGTATTTTCCTGCTCTCAGCTGGGTTGACTGTGGAAGCTGATGGTGAAATTTCGGACATGGTTGCCATGGAAATAACATCCCCAGTAATCTCTCAAAATAAAGGGAGATGACCCACAGACCTCTCCTGGGACCCAGGCAATGAAGTTGCTTAGGTCGCCCCAGCCTGCAGCTGAGCTCTAACCCAGGCAGGAGCGGGTTTGGACCCAGAGGCCTAAATTGGGTCCACAGAACTTTGCCCTCACGCGCCCCGCCCACAGGGAGCCCTGCTTTAAAGACCGTGACCTGGGAGGTGTGTACCATCAGACAATCTTTGATTCTCTGTTTCTTCACATATATTAGGCTTCCCTTGTTCTTACAGGGATAGAGCGGTGGCTTTGGAAAGCCATCTTAATTATTTTGTCCTTGAGAAACATTTCTGAAAAAGCCAAGGTTTGGCAGAACTTACGGGAGCCCTGACCTTCCAATCTGTGCTACAAAAAGCTGGATGTTCACGGGGTAGGTTAGGGGAGGGGCAGGCAGGCAGGAAGAGGGGGCGTCGCTGGGTAGGGGGTTATTAAGGAAGAAAGTATTCCTTTCCGTCTTTGGGTTTGTGGTTTGTCTCCTTGCTGCCAACCGGGATAGGGGACCTTCTCTTTTCTCCTCCAGGCAAAACACTCACCACGATCGCCCGTCTCTGCTTCTCTTTTATGACAGTAATAACAACGTTAGCCACCACGCAGCTGGTGCTCAGGGCTTCCGGCTCTCAGCCACGCTGGCACATGGCAAGAACGAGGGGGAGGAAATACAAACCAGCACGTACACCCTGGCCAGATGCCCGAGTGTGCCGGGGAAGGGCTGGCTTTGAACTTCTCAAACTAAGAAAGATACGAGAGGAGCAGACAGCACCTCCTCCATCAGGACAAAGCTGTCAGTTCAACACAGGCCACTCTCAACACGGGACCAGGCTGGTGTGGGGGTGGGTGGAAAGCTATCGCTCTAAAGACGACGTGGGTGAGGGTCAACCATGAGCCTTTTTCCGGTTCTGGCAGTTGCCCACTTCCCTAGAAATGGTCTCTGTCATCCAAGCATTCACGTGCCAAGTCTGAGGACCCGCTCAGGGTCACCTCCCAGGCGAGGGGCGGTTAAGTTCTCCTGATCCTTGCAAATCCTTTCACTCTTGATCTGGCTGGCGTGGTGGGCATCTGTCCTGCTTCTCTGGGGTGTCAGCTCTCCCCGGGTGAAGTGGACAGAAGCCCAAAAGCCTTGCAGACTCAGAGCTGGGATGGCCCACACTTAAGCCAGAAGAGACGGACGCCCACGCGGCCTGATGGTCTCCCGAGATCAGGAACTCAGACAGTACACGCGGCGGGGCACACAGCGGGACGCAAAGCGGTATGTCTCATCCTCCCCAGGCGCCAGCTCGGCCCTTCCCTGGAAGTCTAGAACCAACAGAGCTTCTGCTCCGTCCAGCTCCATTTACCGTGACTGCTGCCTTGCGGGTCCAGGATCGAGTTTACCGCCTCGACGTCTGCCATGGGCCTCGCAAAGCAGCAGGCAGAGAACCTGGTGTCTGCTTACCCGTGGAATATCCAGGTGCTGCACTCGTCAGCCTTGGTGATGTAGTTCTCAGGCAGGAGGCCCGAGCAGCCGGTGGTTAAGGACGTGCCGTAGATCCAGCCTTCGCTGGTGCTGGTCTGCTCCATGGGCGACATGAAGATGAAGTCCCCGGGGACCAGCTCCAGCTCGTCGTCATTCTGGGGGGTGTAGGGATAGATCACCTGTAACGTCTGAAAGAGGAGGAGAGGGAGGCGTGAGACCACATCTGGCCCGAGGGCCGGGGCTCTGCACCCACGGCGCACACATCCAATGCCGACTTTCACGGGGGCCCGGGGGTCTGCAGGCTCTGAGGGGATTTGGATTCAGATCAGAAGGAGCTCCCTCTCTTTTTCAGGGTACTATGAGCCTGTGCTCGTGCTGCTGGCTGGTTCCAGACTTTCCTTCAGGCACGTCCTTGCTGCAAAAGATACAGTTTTTAGAAGTGCATCTGAAAACCTGCAGGTTCTCCAGGAAGCTGCTATATGAATGGGGTTGGACCTCGTTTTCCCTGCTCCATCTGCTGGGGTAGACGCCGTAACAGACCCTGGAAACCCAGAGAGACCCATGGAAAGGGACTCTTCTGTGCCGGCGTCACTGACGGGCCAGATGGAAGAAGCTTTGGGAATGAAGAAGTCTCCTTCCTCTGTGACGCAGCTGCTTAAACAAGATGTGGTCCCTGCCTTCAAGGAGCTTTCTTTAAACTTCCATTTTTCACAAAGACCTTGAAAGAAAAAGACCTCCCCAGCCATCAGTGTCTAATGTCTGTGTGTAACCAGCTTTTGTCAGTGAACAGGTGGAGATCACGCGTTCCTTCCCTGAGCTCAGAAAAAGCCCCGGGGCCAACCTCAGGCCATGCCCCTTGGCCGATTTATTCCACTTACTGCCTTCCTTCCCGGTTGGTATAAATATCATCAGCAGAGGCACGGAGACACTTTGGAAAACATCTGCTTTATCACTTTGTTGTGAACAGGAGATCTCCGTGCTAAGGACTATCGTTATCTGTTTCACAAGGGGAACAAAGAAGGAACTGTTTTACCAGCTTTTCTTACCACCCTGCGGCCATCTAGCGGCAGGCTAAAGATTCTGGTTCCCAGGTACTGGTGTTTAACTTTGGCCTCAGTTTTCTCGTCTACAAAATAATACCTGGACTATAAAAGTTAAATGAGACAATCTAAGAGAACCCCTGAGGACTCCAGTATGCAGAAGGGGCATAATAATTTCTGATGACCCATAATAAGCTCAGGGGGTTACATTTCCGTCTAGCTGACTCTGACCTCTGACCCCTGTGCCGGGTAGGCTTGTGAGCTAATCAGCTCACCAGGGTCAGAACATGTCATAAAGAATTTCCTTCTGGAAATTTTGAATGAGAGGAGCCAGTGAAAACGTGATTTTTTTCCCCACCCCCCCTAAAGAATGACCATGATAATGCACAAAACTTGACAGACCCAGTGAATTCCTGATGTCCCTTTCATTTAGGGCACCCATTCCCCCCCCACCGAATTCTGGCTCCAGCATCTTTCACCTCCCCCACCCCTTCTCTGCCACATATCCACTCAAACCATATTTCCAAATGAACCGGGAAGGTTTTCTGCTGAGTTGTTGAAACGGCCTGAAGAAAAACAAATATTCCTAAGAAATGGCTTCAACCTCTAGGCTGGGTGTGTGATGATCCAGCCAAAGGAACATTCCTTTTCCTGGAACAGGGTGGAGAGAGGCACCGAGTCACAGAGAACAAGTCTAAACTAAACTCAGGCTCCTTAGACACTCAACCACAGCATCAGTCTTGGCTCATGATGCCTTTGCCTCAGAAGTGCCTACTCTGTGAAAAACTCAAAAAGGACTTTGGAGCACTCACGCCTCCTTTCACACGGGGAGCGGGAAGTATTCTGCCTCGAGGTGACATCCAGGGAGATCAAGGCACAGCAGGGAGAACAGGGGACATTGTGTCCCAGGTAAAGCGTAGCTGGACAATAAGCAGAGTTGATTTAAATCGGCAATAAGAGGAGTTCCCATTGTGGCTCAGTGGTAACAAATCCAATTAGTAGCCATGAGGATGCCGGTTCAATCCCTGGCCTCGATCAGTGGGTTAAGGATCCCGAGTGGCCATGAGCTGTGGTGTAGGTTGCAGACGTGGCTTGGATCCCATGTTGCTGTGGCTGTGTTGTAGGCTGGCAGCTGCAGCTCTGATTTGACCTCTAGTCCGGGAACTTCCAATATGCTGCTTATATGGCCCTAAAAAACAGTAAATAAATAAATATATCAATAAGCAATAAGAAACGAAGGTATTGCAGCAAATCTAAAATTATAAATAACCAGTGCCCATGTCTCCACAGCCCTTTCTCAATTCACCGAAAGCAGGTGCAAAAGTCAGCCCAGGTTTGGGAGATCTGAGCAAACGCCTAGTTTTGGAGTACATGATACTTACTTTTTTCGGGGGAGGGGGCACCCAGAGCATATGGAAGTTCCTGGGACAGGGATTGAATCCGAGCCACAGCTGTGATCTACACTGCAGCTACGGCCATGCCAGATCCTTTAACCCACTGAGTGAGGCCAGGGATTGAACCCACATCCTCACGGACACCACGTCAGGTACTTAACCTGCTGAGCCACAACGGGATCTCCAGCTTGCAAGGATTCTTGAGTCTGTCCCCACTATGTTTTTCCTCCCTTCCCACTTGGGGACTAAGCTCAGAGTCTGCTGATGACGTCTTGGGAAGGGCAATGGCAGCCCCACGTGATGGTAGGAGACGGCTCTCCTTGCCTTTGAAGCCCCCTTTAATCTCAGTAACAGGTGCGGCGATTTTGCTGCCACTGTCACCGCACCCACTCTGTGCTGGCTCATAGGTGAGGGGCCTTTCCATCCATCCTCTCCTTTCTTCTGCACGACAGTGACAGTCCAGCAACAGAGCATCGCCATTTTGCACACGAGAGAACTAAGCACTGAAGAGTTCTGGAAGCTGTAACGGTGAATCTACCCACTGCTCAAGGGAGGGAACCCCAGTTAGAAGCCATCTGTGCTAGACTCCAAAATGTACACTTTTTGTATAACTGTCCTTCCTCTAGATTTCCACTGCTTGGCGCATGCAGTGGGCATGGCACACTGCAGTCAGTCTTGTGGAAGAGACGGTGTGAAATACAAGATGTTTGCAAGCCCACATCAAGTGAGCATGTGAACAGCGGAGAGATGGGACTGGGAGCGTTCCTAAGGACCACTTGCTGAGTGTCTTTGGCTAAACCACTCCCCTTCTCTGATCATCTGTGATCTCCCCAGACCGATCAATCAGTCCTGCCTCCTGGGCCCGGAAGGAGGAGAAAGGCAAGGAGAGGCTCACAGATGCAGGAGGGCTCAGGTAGAGCCAAGCGACCTCGGAGGGAGAGCTTTATCAGGAGGAACAGTAATAAACGAGCTTTGACAAATAAGAGATTAAAAGGGGCCATGTTATTTTTAGAAAATAATTCATGTGGGCGCTGGCTGCCTCTTTCCCTCAGCGCCAATTGAGCAGAATGTGGGTCAGGCCGAAAAGCAATTACCCTCTGAGTTAACTGGAGGGCAGTGTTGATTAGAAGATACTCCTTGGAAAATTCCATTGCCACCTTCCTTCTCCTAGAAAGGTGACTTCTCACAGTCCATCTGCCCGCCACCCTCTGCCCTCGGAAGGAATCCAATCAGCCATGCCGCGCTTGTTCTATTTAGGGCCCGGATTAAGCAAGTCCAAGAGATGTCAGAATTCTGAAGGAAGATTAAGCCCAGTCTCCTTGTCGTGCCTTTGCAGAAACTTACACCGAATGACTTGGAAGGAGGGCGTGACATACCCGTCATCAAAGTCAGACAAGGCTGCACGCCCCTGTCACTCACGGGACCTGTGCCCAGGCCTGGACCTTTGTCACCATCTGGCTCTTCCCAGCACCTCCAAAACAACGGTCAGGTTGCCTGGCCTAGATTCTGAATTTCTGGCTTTCATGTCTTAGAAAGATGTCTAAAAGAGAGGTTAAAAGGCTATGTAAACTAACAAAAATATCAATTCTTATACTGTTGAAAAACTAGGCAACAAATTTAAGTATTGTTTCACTAATGTATCAGATGGTAGTTTTTGCAAACCATGTGGTCTTTTTTTAGATGGGCTCCTGTCTTTATCGGTCAGAACCCCTGGACTCTGGCTGCAGTTCTGGTCCTACACTGCTCTCTAGCTTTGGACCAGCTGCTTAATCTCTTTGTTTTTCAGCTTCTCCTTCGGAAAAAAAGGGACAATGTGACTTTCCAAACATGGCACATGCTTTGTCCTGGAAAGCAATGTCGACTCCCTCAAAGAAGGATGCCAGGACCGTGCGCTGGGACTCGCCTGTGCCACGTGCGCCTCCTGCCGGATGCACGCAGACGCTCACGGTGTCTGGTCTGTCCTTGCGTTTCATGTGTGTCTGTTCTCTCTTCCCTGCTGGACTCAGACTCCTTGTTTTAAAATTCTAGAATGTTCCATGGTAACTTGCATGCCACAGATACTCAGCAAACACTTGTCTGTGTGTTCACGGATTTTTTTTGTATTTAGTGTTCTCATCACCTAAGATTAGGGCAATGTCTTCCATCTATTAATACCATGGACTGATAAGAATACTTCCAACTTTCCCCAAATATTTTTCTACCTGTTCTCCCATTTCATTTCTTTATCATTCCAGGGAGGCTGGCAGGGCAGACAAAGCCATGGGGACATTACACAGCTGAGCCACTCAGGACCCCGGGAGGCGGGATGAGAGCCTACAGCTTCCCAGAGAGTCAGCCAGCGCGTGGGCGAACTCTGGTCCAAAGCTTTGCTGCATTGCTTTCCTTTGGCATCCATCTCCCCGCAGGAACAAGTGACGCCAGGGCTGATGGCATCCCGGTACCCCCGGTAGAGTCAGGCACCACAGTGAGACATTACCTCGTGGTTAGCAAACCGGATGTCCCGGGAGAATATTGTGGCCACCCAGTCGCATCCGAGCTTGACATCGATGTTCTGGGCTAGTTTCTCCAGGGTGGGCAGGTGGCTGGCTTGGAAGTGGTAAGCCAAGGTCACGTGCAGCTGTTTCTTATGAGGTTCCACGTGCACTTCTGGAAGGAAGGAAACAGGCAGTTATTGCATCGCCACGGTGGAGACATAAGAACACAGAAAGGGCCCCTGGAAACCCGCTCCCCAACTAGCAAGGGGGGGAGTTCCTGTCAGAGGAAAGCAGTTTCTGTCCTTCGCAGCAATAGAATAGGGAGGGGGTGGGTATATTGCAGCATCAGCTACAGAAAAAGACACACGTCTGGCTTTTCTGCATCAGCTGAGAGGCAGTCATTTTGGTCGGCGGCTCCCGGCCACAAAAAGTCCAGCTGATGATCATCAGCCCTGCCGTTCAGATGAGAAAACTTAGAGACCCCAAAGGATGAGCTCATCTAGGTGGAAATAAAGAGCAAATTAGGTCATTGTATGACCCCTGATGCTCTATCACCTTTGTTTTGAAATCAAGCCCCTTAGCTTCTGGGTAGCTCTGATGGAGAAAGGAGCGGAAAAGATGGATCATTTCCCAAGTTTAAATCAGGGCTTCTCAGCATCATTTTGGACCAAATAATGCTTTGTTGTGGGGGCTGTCCTGTGCATCACTGGGTCTCGGGCTGCGTCACCGACCCCTGTCCACCTCATGCCAGTAGCACCCCCCCCCAGGTTTTGACAACCAAAAATGACTCCAGTCATTGCCAAATGACCTGGGGGGGACGGGGGGGGGGCAATCACCCCTGATTGGGAACTTCAGGTTTAACATAAACAGACTAGGGAGTTCCCGTTGTGGCTCAGAGGTAACGAACCTGACTAGTATCCATGAGGACACGGGTCCGATCCCTGGCCTGGCTCAGTGGGTTAAAGGATCTGGCATTGCTGTGACTGTGGTGTAGGCTGGCAGCTAAAGCTATTCAACCCCTAGCCTGGGAACCTCCACATGCCATGGGTGTGGCCCTAAAAAGACAAAAAAAAAAAAAAAAAAATTTTAAATAATAGACTATTATTCTAAGACACCTTGGAAAACAAAACAAAACAAACCAGTCTACCTACACAAGGCAATGGCTTTTAGATTCTTTTGTACATCTTTCAGCAGGGAGGACTCGTCTACTGACCAAGCTAGAAGAGGGAAGAAGAGGCCACTTCTTACACAAGGGGCATCTTGAGCAAGCAAGCCCCTTAATTTCTGGGGCCTTGCTCAGGTTGCACAGAGGTAGAAGCAGAATTCAGATCTGTGGTTTTGAGTATTTCTCTCTTATACCGCATTGCATTTGGTGTAAGTCCCCCAAGGCGAGGACTCTGCGTCCCATTCGTGGGTTACCTCCCGGGCTCAGCACATCATGGGTTCTCAGTGTTTGTTGAATGAACTGAATACACAAGAATGAATCTCCATAAACCACCAAAGATGGAGGGCGACACCACGTCTAACTGCTGCTGGGATCTGGGTCGAGTTCTAGGGCAAAGACCTGATGGCCAGCAGTGTGGGTCAGGGCCGCTCAGTTCTCCACTTCGCCACCAGGGGGCCAGCCACAGATGGCTGGAGAGAAGGCGGCTGTCCGGTTCCCGTGAGGAAAGCCACCAAGGGCCCGCCTGCCTCTCCTTCAACCCTTGCTCTATGAATCGGCCGCCTCCCGGCCGAGACCCGCTTAACTCATTTGTGAGGGTTTTGTGGCTGCAGCATGAGATTTGGTGGTTGTGGCAGTTTTAGTGGCTTTGACAATAGCTAGCGTGGGATGAAAAAGAGCCGTTTCCCTGAGGCGGAGGGGTGGGAACAGGGCAGAATCTTCCTTGTGGGCCATTTCTCTGGAATATTCAGCTCCCGAGAAGCGGCGGGCTCCACCCGTCAGAGAGCAGAGACCAGTTAAGTGCCCGGGATGAAGACGTGGCGTGGTGTCTAAAGCCACCCAGCTCCCGACACATAGAGGGGACAGAAGGACTGGGGCTCCTGCGAGACTGGAGCCCTCGCTGTGGCCCTGCTCAGTGATGGGGCCCTCACCACGCTCGTCCCGGGGGCCAGAGCTCTATCTGGAGATTTTCAAGTAAAAAACAAAAAGGACATTAAGCAAAATGGCCTGAGCTGAGGATGAAAATCGCAGCAAGGGACACGGACAGGTGAGGTGGCGGTCGAAGGGCAGGAGCCCAGGGAGCAAACGGCGGGGCTGGCCAGCGCGCGTCTCCTCCAGCGCTGCATTCAACACTCAGCAGCCAGGGTGCAGCCCACGCCCCCCCTCCCCCGCACCAATCAGGGCGTCATCCCACTGTCCCCCCACACACGCTCTGCTCCCTCGCGCCTGTGCCCCTCCCACCCGCCCTCCCACAGGCATATCAGGCTCTTGCCGGGGTGACCTTCCTCTCTCCTGTGAAGGGGGCACCCCTCCACTCACGATGCGACGATGGCCCCTCTGACTCCCGGGGGGCCTGGGTCAGGCTTCCGGATGCGCCTCTGCCGGGAGAAGCCACTTCTCCCCTGTTGCATCCTCACGGATAAACATGGAGTAGGGGCCCTGTAATACCTGCCCACTGTGCGTTCACTCTGAAGGGGGGCCAGCAGACCCCCGCCCGGCTGTCTGTATGTCCGTCAGCATGTGAGACCCCTGCTGAGCTTGGTGAGCCTTCTGCCCCTGCGGTCAGGTAGGAAAAGCCCGCTAACTCCCGCTTCTTGTCCTCTCTCTGTGCCTCCTGCCTTTAAGTCAACACGCATCCTGAATCACATCCCTGGAAGCGGATTCCTTTGACGGTAAACCTCAGTTGTTGGCTTGAACCGAGAGCTCCCATGAAAAAAGCAGGTGATAGCAGCAAAAGGTTTTGAGGTTTAGGGGCCTGTATGATGGGCTTCGGCAAGTGGGAAGTAGATTTGATTCCTTTTTTTTCCTTTCTTTTTAGAGCCGCATCTGCGGCATATGGAGGTTCCCAGGCTAGGGGTCGAACGGAGCTGCAGCTGCCGGCCTGCACCACAGCCACAGCAACACAGGATCTGAGCCGCGTCTGCGACCTACACCGCACCTTATGGCCCCGCCGGATGCTTAACCCACTGAGCGAGGCCAGGGATCGAACCCGCATCCTCACGGACACTAGTTGGATTCTTAACCCACTGAGCCACAACAGGAGTTCCCGACTTGATTCTCACTGGATGCTTAAGTGGCTCCACTCTACCCTCGGAGCAAAGGCCTCGTCCTCAGGGAGGCGACAGGGAGAGCCCGCTCCACGCCTGCCTGGGCGCGGGGTTGGGAAAAAAAGATTCCCTAATTCTCAATGGGGGCAGATGGTGGGGCTACAAGGGAACGTGTGTGCAGTTCAGTGGGGAGCCGTCAGCTGTGCCTCAGCGTGGGTTTTGGGGGGCAGGCCTGGCCCTGCTCTCAACGAGCTCAGCGCAACAGGAGCGGAGGCCCGAGGGGCCCGGGGGGCGGGGTCCTGCGGGAACCAGCTCTGAGCGTGGCCAACACCTGCCCGGTCCCGCCGGCCCTCCGCCTCCTGACTCCACACGCCCCTCCGCAGTCCCCTCCTGTCCCTCCCCGTCCCGCCGCGGGGGCCCCGGGGCCCGGGGCCGGCCCGGCAGCGGGCAGCTCACCGGTTTTGGATGCAGCTTCGGCGGCAAAGTCAGCGGCGAACTTCTTGAGGACCTCGGCGCTGTCTTCCTTCACGAAGAGGCCGATGAAGTTGGAGGAGGTGTACAGCTCCAGCGGCAGCGGCGCCGAGAACTTACACTTCCAGCGGCTGACCGTGGCCTGCAGGGCCTCGCCCAGGGCGTCCACCTTGCTGTCCTCACACTGGCAGGGCAGCGAGAGGCCTCATTCAGAGACAGGGCGGCGGGACGGCGGCGCCGCTTGACCCCGGGGCGTCCCCTGTCCGGCGCCGGAGGCCGATGACGCAATTCCTAAAGCAGCCCTTGTGTCCGGGAGGAGGGAGGGGGCCCGCAGCACCCCAGTTATCTGGAGGTGGATTATCCAACCGGTAAATCGATCTGGGGCAACGGACCGCCTCCCTCCTCCCTCCCTCCCTGCTCTGACGTGCTTCTCCGAGCACCGCCCGAGGGCCCTGGGGCTGGTCCAGCAGACGGAAGCACGAGGGCCAGGCTGCGACTGCGTACAGCACCCACGCTAAGTTGTACTGTGTTTCCTGTTTATGTTTTTGGCCGCACCCATGGCATATGGAAGTTCCCCGGGCCAGGGATGGAATCCAAGCTGCAGCTGCCACCTATGCCACAGCTGCGGCCACGCCAGATCCTTAACCCACTGCCCCGGGGCTAGGGATCGAACCCGAGCCTCCGCTGCAGTCGGATCCTTAACCCATCGCGCCACAGTGGGAACTCCTGTTTTCTAACAGATGTGCATCATCTGTGCCTCTTCTGTTCCACTTAGACGATCAGCAGTTGATTCTCCTCCACCCCCAGGGCGCTCGGGAAGGAGGCGGCTCCGGGAGCCGGAACGCCTCCTCCTCCCTCTCCAGAGCGCTGAAGAAAGGACGGGAGCACCTGAAACTCTGCATGCTCTTGAGAAAGATCCTGCCATGACTAAGAGGAAATGATCATCATTTTAATTTGCAGCGTGAATGGTAAAAGACAAGGTGTTAGGAACATATTTTCACCTATAAAAGGGTGGGGGGAGGATATGAATGAGATTCTGGAAAAACAACCCACGATATTAGAAAAGCAGATTGTCTTAATGCTAGTGTTCTGCCTCCTCGTGACTGGCTGCACGCACCCATTCTTCTCCCTCTCCGCAGAGAACCGAGCCAGATGAAACGTGTTTACCGTTACTATAATGGGGGGCGGGGGGCAATCCAGTTGTTAAATAAGCATTCCGATGGCCAGAATTATGGGCTAGGTCACACGGCGGGTGAAAGCTATCTTTGGTGTCTCTACAAAGATCGAGAAGACCTGTGGATGGTGTCCAAGGCCAAGATGCCCCCTCACCCCATCACAGCCCACGTTTCTCATTCCCAGCTCCTCCGTCCCCGTCAGAGGGGAGGAGACAAGCGCCGGGAGGAAGCTAGGAGAGAGAATCCATCCCTGCGTGGCTGCCCGGCCAGCGTGCCGCTCGCTGGGTCAGGCTGGTCCTGACCGCGGTTATGACGATGCTACTCCGGACCCAGGCTGCTCCCGGGCCTCGGACCTCCCTGGTTCCTCAAAGGCTCAACCGGCCCTGGAGCCCGGGGCCCTTTCTGCGCTCAGCGTCGTCTCCGTGCCCCCCGGGGGCGCCCAGGGGTGCAGGCTGAGGCTCACCATGAAGAACTGGCAAAGCGTGATGTGGGGGAAGATATTGTGCGCCTTGTTCTTGCCGCAGATCTGCTTCGACTGCTGCCAGAAGTCGGACAGCTTCTGTGCCAAGGGGCCGGTGGGCCGGAGGTACAGCACGTACTCGCGGGGCAGGGGGTCGTCCAGGAAGGGGTCGCCGACGTGGGAGAACAACCTGCCAGAGAGAAGAGGGGGCCGAGCAGGCCACACTTGAGAAGGAACACTTGAGAAGGAGGGAAGCAAAGGGAGGACCGAGGGAGAGGCCCCACCCTTGGCAGCCTCCATCCCCAAGCACTGCCGGCAGAAGGGTTTTCAGGTTTGTGCTTTAAAAGTTCCACCTCTGCTGGAGTTCCCGTCATGGCGCAGCGGTTAATGAAGCCGACTAGGAACCATGAGGTTGCGGGTTCGATCCCTGGCCTTGCTCAGTGGGTTAAGCATCTGGCGTTGCCGTGAGCTGTGGTGTAGGATGCAGGAGCGGCTTGGATCCCACGTTGCTGTGGCTGTGGTGTAGGCCGGCAGCTACAGCTCCGATTATACTCCTAGCCTGGGAACCTCCACATGCTGTGGGTGCGGCCCTAAAACGACAAAAAGACAAAAAAAAAAAAAAACCCACCCCTTCTTCTCTGTGTCCAGAAGCAGGATGGATGGGGCGTTTGGGGTGGGTTAGAATGGCTAAGCAATGAGGTCCTGCTCTTGGGCAGAGGGAACTATTTCCGGTCCCTTGGGAAAGACCATAATGGAAGATTGCGTGAGAAAGAGAATGTATCTATATGCGTGGCTGGGTCACTATGCTGTACAGCGGGCATCCACTCAACACTGCATACCCACTATATCCTAATCAAGAATTAATTTAAAACAATCCACCTCTTGCAGCTCACTTCGTAACCCCCTCTCAGAGGCACCACCTTCTCTTCTCCTGCCCGTCCTGTGGCATTCGCACCCCACAGCTCCCTAAAAAAATTCCTAAGCACTTTGGATCAACTCCCAGTCCTTTCCTGGTCCACCACCACCAGCCCAGCCTGGCCTGTCCCTCCAGCTCAGTCTGACCAAACCCACGTGTCTCCAAAGACAAGGGATGCTTCGAGAGGGTTCCCCCGGTGGGGACAGCCCTGGGTAGCAATGTCCTGGAAAGTAAGCAGGAAATTTCTAAATCAATCTGCCCAGTATCTAAAGAGGCTCTTTAAGTGACTAGAGGGGGAGGGTATCATGATGGGGGCTCTGTCTTGGAAATTCTTTGCATTTCTCTAGGCAGCTCTGAGGAGAGCATACTCAGGGCCAGGACAGAAGAGGCAAGTGGCTTGATACTCCGGCTTGTCACATGGTCCCTTGGCTCCTCTCCCCCTTGGTTGGGTCCATTAGAGACAGGCTGCACATCCCTGCCCATCCGCATCCACTCAGAATTAATTACATGCTATTTTCTCAATTTATTTATTTCATACCAACCAGTCACATGCTGCCTGAACGCTTCTTCCTCCTGTGGATGCCAAGGCTTTTTGTCTGCAAGAAATCAGATTTCTATTGTTAGTATTTTTAGCCTCCTATCAGCTTGTCTCACTGCAGTGGCAAGAGCTGGGTGTGAAGCAGGCTCCTGGGGGTGTGGGGGAGACGCTTACAGCGGGATGTCCCCCCAAGGGTCACAGCAAGTCTTAGGGCAGTTAGGACTTGTGATTCATTTCCATGTCATTAGCACTGGATTTGCATGCAGCCTGACAGTCCACACCATTTATTTTTAGCCATTTCCACATTAGAATTTATTTTTGCCTCCCCAAAGGTTATCAAGCCTGGCTTTTCTATCCTTTCCTTTCCCCTACTCACTCTTCCGGTCCTAGGATCCCCTCCAGGGCCTTTTCTCATTTGCAGCCCTTGGCAGATTGCACTAGAAAGTGGTGTGTGTGGGGGGGGGGCACTGAGACTCGAGGCAGAATGCCCACAAGGACAATTTCTTTGGTTCAATCCAGTGCCTCCTCCTCCCACTCCCACCTCCAGCCACCACCACGAGCCTCAGGCTAGACCACAGTCTCCAACTATTTTACAGACAAGTGGCACTAGGTACAAGGGGGGTGGCCGGAGAAGGGCCACCGCCACTCCCGCCGCTGCAGAAACATTCAAAGTTCTATGCCTGGGGTATCACAGTATCACAGGGTGCTCCTGGTGGCGAGTCACAGCCCTGCGCACAAGCACACAGTGAGAAGGCTTCTGAAACGTCAGGCGGGTCTCCCAAAACCAGTCAATGCTGGGTTTGTACCGAGCTCTGCTATCTGTTCACTTGTTCAAGTTTATGTTTGTTCAGTACGTACCGACTGAATTGCTATGACTTTGTCCGCACTGTGCTAGGCTCTAGGAATACGGTGAAAAACAAGACGGATATGGTCCCTGCCCTTGTGGAGTTTTCAGTCGTGAAGACATTAACTGCACAGATAATTTTTTTTAATGAGGTTGGTGGTCAATGCACTGAGGGAGGAGCCCAAAGAACCCTCAGCACACAGGATGGGGCTCTGACCTGGGCTGAGCGGTTGGGGAGGACTTCACTGGGGAAGCAGCGTTTCAAATGAGACCTAAAGAACATAGGTTCCTGGGGGAGTGTGTGTGTGTTGGGGAGGGCTGTGTGCAGGGGCTGTGGTGATGGAATTCACCTGGTATATCGCCTCTGCAGCCAGGAGCATTGAAGAGTGCCTGACACCGCAGGCGATCAGTAATTGATCATTCCTGTCCCCTTATACCACACCAATTCAGGGTCCTTGGGGGCGAGAAGAGAGGGGAGGAATTTCTAGTTTAAACGGATGCTCTTTCCAAGCGTCCTTTTCCCAACTGGCTGCTGAACCCATCTCCTCCTTCCTTTTCCTGGTCCCTCTATGGAACAATGAGAACTTATGATGCTGTGACAGTCACAGAAGGTCAGCTTGAAAGGGACCTCAGAGATCATCTGGGGGCCCAACTTCGTCACTTGACACCAGGGGAAATTCAGGAAGGAAGTCAAGGCACATGGTCAGGGCAGCCTGGCTACAGCCAGGGGCAGGCTCCAGCCTAATTCAAGGCCGGCTGTACTTGCTCTCTTGCTCTGCTCCACAGCCCATCGAGAAATGCCTTCCTTTCCCCCCACAAAAGTCTGAGTACCAATACCAAATGCTCAGGATGAAGAAACTTGCACAGCTCAGTAGAACGGCATTCTAGAAGACAAGCCCACTTACACTAGGAGGAGCTCAGGGAGAAGCAAGGCAGACTCCTCCGAACCCTTTGGAACAGAAGCTGGTGCAGAAAAGGCTGGAAACCCAGGAAGCCCTGTATTTCCCACACCTACATAAGGTGCTGCATCGCTGCCAAAATGCCAGCCCTGTTTTCCTTACCGCTTACTAGACAATCAGAGGCCACGTGTACCCACAAAAGAATACAAAACTGGGTCTGTTGGAGGTTAGAATCTCTGAGGGATTAAAATCACCCAAAAAAGAACTATTGTTTCGAAAACAATTGGGAAAAAGAAAACTCACTTGTGGTACAATGTGCTATTTATATAAAGGATTCAATTTCTTTTTTTCTCTAGGTTCTTCCCCCAGTGAAATAGATTTTTATCTGAAATTTAATTTATTTTTCCTTAAACACTAGGCATGTCCTCTGGAAATGAAAGATCTCATTAAGTTATGGTCCCTGTAACTCCAAAGGCAGGTTTTAGCGGGGATTCAAGGACGCAATTGAGAGAAATAAGGAAAGGTGTGGGTGAAAAGGCTGTGAAAATGGCTATGGGAACCCAAATTCTTCTTTCTGAAGCAGACAATTCTCCAGCTTTATAGATGGTCATCATATCTGACGTAGCATCTCTGGTGGGGATGAGCCATGGTACAAGCAGCACACAGGGCTCAGGTTAGATAACAGAAGGAACTTCCTGGAAGTAGTGTGATTTAAAATGTTTGTGTTTGGTTGGCTGGTTTTTCTTTGGGAAGGTTTCTAGAAAGTAGTTACTGATCTGAAACAGGTGTGTGATTCTCTGGGCAGGAGGCTGTAGGAGGAAAACTGGTCCCCAGGGTCCCGAGCTTGGTGGCTCCTTCACCCACTGCCAGGCTGATGATGATGGTGTGGGCTGAGTTTGTTCCCAGAACTCTGCCCACAGAACAGACTGAACGTGGCAGTGGCAGAATGTCTCCCCTCCCCCGCCAAGGCTGGAGAAAGCCTGTTGCCATAGAGTCCCCACCTCCACGGTCCATGGCCACGGCCCATGCCAAGAACAGTGGGGGGGTGCCGGGTGGACCCCAAACCCCAGGCTGACCTTGAATAGCTGCTACCTTTGAAGTGACCCGGCATCGGCAGAGCCTGCTGGATTAACGGGGAGACTCCCCTTAAACTCCAAGGAGAGCGCTCCAGTCACTGCATTCAAGTGACCAACTACTTAGATGGGACTTTCGTGGCTAGAATCAGTGGGACAGGTCAACTATTGAGCTTCTGCTAGTCCATGACAACACAAATTTGACTTTGGACCCTGGTCTTAACCTTCGCAATGACATCTAGGGTTCATTCTTAGCAGAGTGTGAAAAAAAAAAAAAATGATGCAAACATGAATGCCGACTAATGATGGGGAAGAATGGTACAAATCAGACAAAAGCAAGGGCTCATCAAAAAACCAGGCAGGCAGCTGCGAAGAAATTAGCCAGCTGTGAAGGAAGCAGCAGCACCCAGCAACAGCCTCGCTTCACCCACTCCGCCTGGGGCGGCTGGGATCCCTCCCGCTGCCGGCCCTCAGCTCTGCTGAGTTCTGGGTCCGTGATGGATCTGGCCTCAAGGCCACGGCGCTACCCAACCACACGGGTCACAGCCCGTGGGAGGCAAAGCAGCATTCCTTCCTTCCTCCTCCTACTTTTCCTGCTTCCATGATCTTTATTCCTTTCTTAGCAGGAAACCAAATGTAAACCAAAAATAAAACCCAGCGCTTACTGAGCGTCGCTCTCAGATCTAAAGCCTGAATGAATGGAGCCCCTTCAGAGGTCACAGTGCGTGGCACCCTTGGCTGGATTCAGGCCGGTCCCAGGTCCAGGGCCCGCAGGATTCTCACTCCCTCTCAGAAACACGAGTTCTGAGCCTGACTGGAACTTCCTGCTTAATTGTGGCCCAGGCTGACTTCCACTGCAGCTGCCCTAGTTCTCTGGGGTTCCACTGCGGTCTCGACCCTCCCAGGAGCTCAGGACCTCTCAGCCGAGCACTGGCTGTGTGCCAGGCACTGTGTTGTCACCAGGCAAGCCCATAAGAGGGAGGGATGGTCCACGCCCTTAGAGAGTTCAGAGCCTCAGACATGCAAGCAGCTTCTTACAAATGCCACAATAAGAGATGTGCAGAGCGCTGGGGCAGCTCGGAATAGAGGTACTGACACAGGAGGGGGCAGATTCTGGGCCTGAGGTTCTCACAGTGTCCACAAAGCTCCTCTAGGTGGGGAACCGCACAGCAAACTCAGAGGTGTAACAGGAAATTTTTAATACTTGAAGGATACACAGCCATCCTCATCGTCTGCTGGACATAAGCTACTTGCTTGAGAAAGTCACAGTTTCAATAAAAGATTGTCTTGTATTCCCCTTGATATCTTATCTTTGTGAAGCTGGGGTTTGGGCAACTGCTGTAATAAAATGCAAGTACCCAAGCAAGACCAATGGAGAAAAAGAAATGAGAGCAACAGTCTCCAATCAGATCCTAAGGTTTGAGCAGTTGTGCAGTGCTCAACGGACACACACGTCCCATTAGTAAGTAGCTGCCGTTCTTTAAGAATAAAATTAAAATGTTTTTCTTTCAGTTCTGAGGGTTATTTTTTTTCACACCGCCCTTAAGTTGTTAGGAGATACCGAGTTGTTTGGATCTGGCTACTAACTAAACAGAACTGTTAGGTATTTATGTTGGTTTACAGGCTCTATGTAAAAATGACTCAGACACTAAGGGTGCTGTGAGCTAAGCAAGTTTGGGAATCTGGCCCAGAAGAAACTATGCTTGATCTGGAACTCAAAAGCAGATTCAGGGCCAGCTAGAGAAATCCACAAGGAGAAAAGGGCATTTGAAAGAAAAACAATGTCAAGACTTAATGTATGAAGGCAAGAGCACTGTATGAGCAGGGAAGTTCAAGTGTACAATCAAAATTAACATTGTATCTTTCTTTCATGTAGAGAAGACATTCTCATATTCCAGAAACACTTATAGGTAACAGAGGATTTTTTAAAATGTTCTCAACTTCCAGGATGGCTGTTGCTGAATTTTCCACAACTAATACTGTGCATCCAGTGAAAAGATGACCTAATTAATTAGATAGCTCATTCTTTTCCCTGGATCTGCACTAGACTGGGGGATGGGCAAACTCAGATAGAACCCAACTTCAATTTCTCTTGGTTGGAGAGTCTAGTCATGTAAGAAGGCCACTTACATGACATGTAAGGTGCCCTTAGCAAAACTGAGGAGTTCTTCTAGGGTGTATTTGCAAAACAGATGTTGTTTTGTAATACGGTTTTAGGTCGAAATAGCAGACTTTTATTGTGCCCCACGATGAGCCATCTGCTCAGTGCCAACCTTCTTTATGGATGGTTTGAGGCAGGTTGAGCCTGCCTGAAGCTGACGGCTCTCCTGAGAACAGAAGGCAAACGGGTACCTCAGCATCTTTGTCTCTCTAGCAGAAAAAAAAATAAGGACCAGGAATCCACGACTGAAGGCCTTCTGTGTGCCAGGCACTTAGATGTTAAGCCTCATGACAAACGGCGAAGCCGGTATTACGACAAGCCTCCCTGGACCTGGGTGGCTCCACCCTGACAGGCCCGCTGTCCTGTCATCTCTGTGGCCGTCCCAATCCAGGGGCTGGTTCTGGAGGCTGTGACCAGAGTCTGCATTAGTCACAGGAATATGCTGGATGGTCAAAGCATCAGCCTAGAGCCCTGGGCAGCAGCTCAGCCAGTGGCCTCCAGACTCCGTTCTCTCCGGAAGCCTGGGGAGACATGGTCCCTAAACCTTTCACTGGGTGTGACCTGGAGATCTGGGGTACCTCCCAGGTTGGACTGGGACTTCTTGGCATGAGAGCGGCACCAGTAGGGTATGAGAATGGGGTGGGCGGACGCAAAATACAGGACAGACAGGGGTGCAGGCTCTGCAGTGGCCGGTGATGGGAGATGCTTATAGAGCAACCAGCCTAGGCCCCTGAATCCACATCCTGCAGCCCCTCTCACCATTTACAGTCCATTAATCAAGACTTCAGTCTCTGATATTGTTACCCTCGTGGCTACCAGTGGTCAATACAATTCTTAGAGAGCTAATGCCAATTTGAATGGATGATCAGAGGCCCAACGAACGTGAGGGAGCACTGACGAGCAGCTAAGAGCCACCCAAGCCAAGGAGCGGGCAGAGGTGGTGTTTTAGCCATGCCTTCCTGGCTTTAGCGAAAATCAAGACCTGGCCAAACACTGTGCCCCAGTGGGTCCTTGCAGGAGCCAGAATGTGGGCACCAGTTTTCAGCTGCCATTTCCCCAAAGGAAATGGTTTCCCAATTTGGAGCTTGAGGGTTTTTTATTTTTTTCTTTTTATCTCCAACGCGGAGGTGATGGATGTGCTCGCAAGGAGGTTGAGAAAGAAGACGGGACATTTATAAAGTGTTTTGAGGTCCCCAGAGGCAACTCTAATTGACAGACAGTGATTCTGAGGCTGCAAAGATCCAGCCAGTGTTCTGCCTGTTCCCTCCTCTGACCAGACAAGGATGGACTTCCTTCGAGGCTGTACCTTTGAAGGAACATTTCCTGTTCTTACAGACCTCAAGAAAAGGAGATTCAGGGAGTTCCCGTCGGGGCACGGCAGAAACAGATCCGACTAGGAACCATGAGGTTGCAGGTTCAATCCCTGGCCTCGCTCAGTGAGTTAAGGATCCGGCATTGCCAGGAGCTGTGGTGTAGGTCGCAGATGTGGCTCGGATCCAGCGTAGCTGTGGCTGTGGTGTAGGCCGGCAGCTGTAGCTCCAATATGACCCCTAGACTGGGAACCTCCATATGCCGTGCGTGTGGTCCTAAAAAGACCAAAAAAAATAAAAAAGGAGATTCGACGCTGTTTCTTTTTTCCCTAACAGTTCTTGTGCTCAGAAAATTCTTCCAACTGTGCCCCAAACTCATGCCACATTTTCCATACCTGGTAGAGTTTGGTTTCTCTTTCCTGTATAGCAAAATAATTTATTCTGTCACTTTCATGCAAGGGATCCCGGCTACCTCTTGTCACCGAGGCCAGTAAGACGAGCTCCCGGAGAGCCTGGGCAGCTCCTTCTAACAAGCTCATCTCTGAAGTCTCTGCCGGCTCTGTCTTCCTCCCGATGAAGGAGGACAGCGGAGGGGTCTGTCGATACACACACCCCCTAATGGCCCTACCCGTTGCCCTGGGAGGAAATGAGCCTAATGGAGAAAGATAGATGGATCACAAAGACCCGATTTCAGGATCGGTCTCCTGGCGGTGAACCCTTTCAGCTGGCTGGGGCTAATGGCCTGTGCTTTCAGCTGCCGTGGCCTGATGGAGAGCTTGAGAGCCGCACATCTAACAATCGATAGGACTCTAACAATCGATAGGACAGCAGGTTTGCAGGGGGGGCCAGGAGCACTACCACCACAAGCCGGCCGACAGGGAGAAAAGGCTCTGGGCTTTTCCATCAAGCTAATCGGAGTAGGAAAAAAAAATTGCTGAGCTATTTGGGGGCTTATAGAACTTCAACCTACGGTTACGTGGTGACGCTTCTTTCTCTCGCATCAACAAGGCTCTATTTTCCAACCCATCAAGAGCCTGTTAGGCAGCTCTCCTCGGGGGGTGGCCAGCAGGGGAAAAGCTGCCTGGGTTCCCCAACGTGTTTACGTGGCGGAGCCCTGCAGCCAGGGTGGGAAGGCCTTGGTTTATTCTTGCTAAGAAGGGGCTGGAGCTCTGGCCTCTGCTGGGGGGGGCAGCCGTTTGTAATCGGGAAACCAGCTGCTGGCCGTGGGTGGTGGTACAGAGAACACAGTCCTCTCTGCCTCTGGGCCGAGGCTCCCTGGGACGCAGACAAGGCCTTTCCTCCCCTTCAGATCAATGCGTTTTTGTCTGGAGGCACCAGGGAGAGTTTGCTGAGTAAAAGGGACACATTCTCCAGAGCCCAGCTCTTACAGCTCGGGACTGCGGACAGGATCGTGATCCTAAGGTTCACTCTCCCGGTCTCGTCAATGAGGATAGCAGTCCCCACGCTGCAGAACAGAATGATGATGGACGTCCGTATCAGATCACGAAGAGCTCAGCACAGTGCCCGGTGTACGCTAGGAACTGAAAGAGAACATCTGCACAGATGCCTGTGTATGTTATCAAACCTTCTTTGCAATTTTCCCAAAATGAACATCTGTCAGTTTCAGGCTGATAGGAATATTCAGGACTGGGCCTCAAAAGACCCAGGTCCCATCCCTTCCCTGCCAAAACAATCTCTAGCCACCTGGGAGGGTCTCGAACCATAGGCGAGACTAGGGGAGAGAGAAAAGCTTCCTGAAGAAGGGGATGACACAGGAAAAGGCGCAGAGGGAAAGCCGGCCAAGGATGCATGGCTGTTGTAGACAGAAGACCTACCGGAGAGGTTTCACCGAGGGAGACACAGCCCAGACCGCGGGGAGGCAGGCTGGGAGCTTGGATTCCAGCAGGAAGGAAGCTGGGAGCCACGGAGAGGCCCGAGCGGGCGAAGCACACAGTTGCTGCTCCCTGAAGGAGGCCAGACGGAGGAGGGACAGCCCTGAGTGGGTCACTGGGCACCAGGGAGGCTCTAGTGCAGTTCAGAGGGTTTCACTTGAGGCGTGGGGGATAAAGGCCCTCTGGGACCCTATAACTAGAGCTCCCTGGGGGCCTTTATCCCCCATGCCTCCAGCGACACCCTCTGAACTGCCGGGACTACCAGGGGACAGGGTGAACACGTCATGAGTTCAACCCACTATATGTGCTAAATCATTATCATTCCCTGGCAAACAGAGGATCAGAAGGTGACTCTGTTTTGCCCGAGGACACACAGCAAGCTCGGGACCCGGGGATTCTGGAATCAGATCAGAGGAAATCACAAAAGTTACCGTAACACACGGCCTGGTTGCCTGCCCATATCAGGTACTTAATAAAAACGGCCACGATTTCTATTTCAGTGACCCTCTCCGCTCCGGGACTCGGCCACTCCTGCGCGCTCTCGTACGCGGCTCCTCCTCTAAGAGCGACCTGAGCAGGGCATGTGGGTCTGTGCTCCCGCTAGCTGTGTGCCGCTTTCACATTAAGGCACCGGTCTCTGACTCTGTCCGGCCAGAAGATTCTGTTTCTAGGTTAGGAGTTCCATAGAAAGCCATGGCCATCAGGCACCCCCAGAGGGGCAGAGTCTGCTGTGCAGAGTCTCCACGTCCCTGCAGAGCAAAGTCCAGCTGGCTTGAGGGCAAGGGTGTCCCCCGAACAAAAGAGGCTGTGTCCCCGTGGGGCATGTGGAGGGCGGGAGGTTAATACGGAGCCACAGGGAGGCCGCCGAGGCTGGCGGTGCTCCGGGGTGTGCGAGGGCGGGAAAGCTCCTGCAGGCAGACCCAGGAAGCCCCGAAGCGCCTGCCCTCGGGGCGGCAGGACTTGTCTGGGGGGAGAGGGGTCAGGGCCCACTGATAAACACAGCAGTAGGGCGCCGGCTCTTCTCAAGACTTTTATATCATCGCTCCCGGACTGTCCTAACAGCCCCCAGAGGCGGGCACAGCAACCCTGTTACTGTCACTTCACAGATGAGCAGGAGGCCACGGGCAGGCTAAACCACTCGTGCGGCTCACACGGCAGCGGGCTGATCAGAACTCTGACCCGCTTCCTTTTCTTGCCCAGAGCCCTGAGGTACCACTGCATGCCTGAGGTTAGTCTCAGCCGCGCTGACTGCCAAGTGGCACCGGGCACCGAGAGCGGGGACCGCGCCGCGCGCCAAAAAGGGTCTGGGAGAAACAGATGGACATGAGGAGTCATCTCAGGTTGCAGACGAGAATTTTTCTTCTCCTCCTCCCATTTCCACCTCCTTCCTCTCCAAGCCACTAGAATCAGCTAAAAATACTTAAACGTGGATGATTTTTAGTCCTTCTGTAATAGCTCGAGCCTAAAACTACAGAGGAGGCTCTGACTCACAGCATTTGTGGGTCAGAGAAAGGCACACCAGACGCTGCTGCCTTGGACCCCTTCGCACAGGTGACTTCTTAGCTAAGAAGTGTTTACCAGGAGCCCGGCATGGCACTAAACATTTTCCAAAGAAATGACCTCATCCATTCCTTTGGTACATTTCTCTCCCTGGACAGGTGAGAAGAGCGAGGCTTAGAGATTACGGAGCGGGGCCCAGGTCCCTGAGCCGGGAAGAGGATGGTGTGGCACTCAGGTGTGTGCTCAGCCGCTGGCCACACATGCTCTGAGCAGATGGATGTCGGGACCAGCGTGGCCACCCCGGTCATGGTGAGGTGAAGTGTGGTGGTGACCGTCCAGGGGAACTTTGCTACAAAACACCACGACACTGCTCTCTGTCCAACTCTCGGCAGTGCGTTTGTTTGTTCCCTCACTCCATGAAACCGTCCTTCAGTGACACCTGTTGTGTCCAGCTCTGTGCTACGGGCTGTGAATATAAAGATAGGAGACCATGGCCCCTGCCCTTGAGGGAAGTCAGCCTATGACCACTTCGGCAAACAGAAACGGGAAAGAGGAGGAAGCCAACGTGGACGGCCACCTGCTATGGTGTCAGCTTATATAATCCTTAACCAATTTGCAAGGCCAACGCTACCCTCAGTTACCTGGCTGCTTCTTATCCATACTTTCATACTCCACGTGGGTGTGTCTCCCCTGGAAGCTGTCCCTGACCGGCCTGGGTACCCAAACACCCAGTACCTGGTGCATCCTAGCATCTTCTGCATTACATTTAAATGATCTGTCTTCTGCAATAGACAATGAGCTACCTGAGGCAGAGATCACTTCTTATACATTTTGTGGTCCCAACAGTTGGTATAGTATTTGACACAGAGTAGGTGTTAAATACATTTTTTTAAAAAGCAAACTTCACGAGTTCCCTGGTGGCCCAGCAGTTAGGGGCCCGGCATCACTACTGTGGCTCGAGTTCAGTCCCTGGCCTAGGAGCTTCAGCCTGCCTCGGGCACAGCCAAAAAGGGAACTTTGTGAAGGCGTTAAAGGTCTAGCTATCCAGTGTGGCAGACAGACGCTATGGCGACACCCTAGGAATCTCTGCCTTCTGTTATTCACTCTGCATCTAAACCTCTCTGCTGTGGGGTGGGGGGGGGGGGACCCGTGACTTGCTTCTGTCCAACAAAATATGGCAATAGCGATGCATGTCACTTCAGTGATTCTACTGTGATGCACATAGAAGACTCTAAATGACTCGGTCCCCTGCTGGCCTCGAAGAAGCGGCATGTTGTAAGCTGCCTATAGGGAGAGCCACAGGCAGGGAAATGTGGGTGGCCTCTAAGACCAAAGAGTGGCTTCTAGCCAATACTCAGCAAAGGGCTGGGGCCCTCCGTCCTATAACCGAAAGGAAATGAATTCTGCCAGCAACCTGAATGAGGTTGGAGACGGCCCTGGCCAGCGGCTTAATTGCAACCAGATTCTGAGCAAAGAACACAGCTAAGCCTAGACTCCTGGCTTACAGAACTGGGAGGTAATAAACGTGTGTGTCTTAAGTCACTACATTTCCGGTGTGGAGTAACAGAAAATGAATGGATGTCCACCCTTCCAGGAAAAGGAAAACAGGATGGAGGGCAACATCAGCTGAGCAGTGGCTGGGAGAGCTGGCGACACCGACCTAGCACGAAGGAGGAACTCAGGTATTCAGTGTAGGAGATGGGAGGCCTCGATCCCAGAACCAGTTGACACTGGCCGATCTGATTCCTCTGTCATGAATACGTACATCCTCATCTCACTCCTGCCACCATTTAAACGCGACTTAGGCTGTTACATGGCCAAGAACCATAGCTTGGTACTTAAGGGAGGGGTTGAAGAGACTGGCCAGGCTCAGAGTCAGACAGACTGGGGCTGGAATCTGCAACTCCCCTCTCTGAGCTCGGTCGCCTGGGTAACAAAAGCTAATTTCAGGGCTCCGTTACAGGTATGTGAAATGGCAAGAAGAAACGGCGAGTTCAAGGTCCGCGTTTCTCCACCACCGGCTCCCTCCCCACCCCTGCCGACTGCCCTCCCCAACTCGCCCCAACTCTCAGGTTAAGCCCGGTCTGGGGTTCTCCTGGACAGTACGGCTCTTGGCTGATGCCTGAGAGGTTGACACTGCAGCTGAAATCCCAGAAAATTCTATGCTGCCTGTTCCAGCACAGTGTGGCGGCTGAGAGGTCAGGTTCGATTTCCTGATATGACTTACTGCTTCCCCTTTCACGGGGGCATTTTCTATACCGCAAATGGGACTTGAGCAAACACGCCGGGAAGTGAGAGAGGTCTCAGCTCTCCAGGCAGCCTTCTGCCTGCTGGCCGGACTCCTGCCCCCAAGACCATCATCACTCTTTTGTCATGTTGGCTGATCCCTTGGGCCTCAGCTCCTGGAGCTCAGAGAATCAGGTGACATCCCCCTTGGGTGGGCAGAAAGCACAGTGCCACCCTGGGGACCTCAGGAAGCCTCATCAAAGGAGGGGCTAGGTGTTTTTTTTTTTCTTTTTTTAACAAGGTCTTATTTTCACATTAAGTTTCTGGGAAGCTGTGAGCCCTTCCACTCACAAGCCCTCCTCCCTTGGTGCCTTAGGAGGGAAGGGAACAGCAACCAGAAGGCAATCATTAATTTTACTTTATGGATAGAAAAATACAGCCCATTCGTCTAGCATCCCATGCATAGCCTGGAATATCTAGATTTATCAGATGTCTCCTAGTACCCAGGACTGCAATGGGTACCACTGAGCAAGATGACGTGTGTGTGTTTGTAGGTGTGTGTCCAAGACCGCAAATTCTGCCGATGGTGTAGGTATTAAGATATGGCACTTAGGATGCTCACAGAATTTCCGGCCTTGGAGATCAATCCTCTCGTGTTACAGACGAGGAACTAAGACCGCCCAGGTAAATGACAGGCACAGGACACCAGGTGTCCTAAGTCCCCAAGCTGTGCTCTTGGAGCATCACCAGGCTGTGTCCCTGGCTTTTTGGCTTAGACTGTGCTGCTTGACTTCCTTTTGATCTTGCAACACTTCTGGAGCTCCAGGCAGGTGCCTCTGTGCCGAGAGGCTTTTCCCTGCTGTGCGGTCTCGGATCCTACTTTCTTCTCGGACCTCCTCCCACAGCTGCCCCCCGCCTTACCACAGCCCTCCACGCTGGGGCGCTACAGCCTCGGAGAACAGCTCCAGCCACCCTCCATGTGAAGGGAGCAGAGTCTGCAAAGAGCCACACGTGCCCCCTTCCCTGGGATGCAGGAACTGGACACTGGAAATAAATGGTGTGCCGGGAGGAGGCGGGGAAGGAGGAAGTGTCGGTAACCATCTTATTTAATCCTCAGGGCAGGTCTGTGAGGTGTTTTGCAAGATGGGGAAGCGGAGGCTTAGAGGGAGAACGGCTTAAACTTACAAACGTGCAAGCGTAAGAATCCAGTCCAGTCACTGGCTCCACGGAGCCAGACGTGGTCCTACATCCCGATGCACAAAGGGTACTGACTTAGCTCTCCGCAGATTTCAAGGCTAAAAGTGCTTAAGAATTTTTCACGCAATTTATTTTTACTGCCACATTCAAATGTCAGCCCTGACTGCAGTCGGCCTGGATTCCTCGCAGGCCAACACAGGGTGATCTTATGTCAAAATGGGGGGCTTGATTCTTTCTGTCCTAATTCACCGACGCTCTTCCTCCAGCTCGGGAGCTGGCTGCCCCGGAGCCCCGCGCCCCGCGCCCCCCACCACTGCACTGCGAGGGCGGGGCCCAACTTCTCCTTTCCGCAGAGCAGGGGGCCGAGGCTTGGGGAGAAAAACGACTTCCCGAAGGTCACGGTGAGTCGGTGCAGAGCTAACTTAGAACAGCAGGACTCACAAATGACCGTCACGTACATTGCTCCAACCCGCGACTTCTTCCCACCCCTCTGACAGTCCACTGTGTGTCCTCGGTCCACTGTGTGTCCCCGGGAGAAGGGCTGAGCGGGGGGGACAGCCAGTTCTGGTCCTGGCTCTGTCACCGTGTGATCCTGAGCAAGTCCCTGACCTTCCTGGGATCGTGGAAAATGGAAAGGGCTTAGATGGCGCTCAGAGTCCCCCTCCGGTTCTAATGGCCTGTGAGTTACGTGTCCTGCGGGTTCCCTTCTCCTTCCACAGCCCGGGGGAGGCAGCTGGGTGGTTTCCTTGCCGCTGGGTGACAGTGAGCGATGAGTCACAAGAGCCAGATGGGGGCTAAGCAGGCGGGGTGGCCTGGCGAGGCTGGGGGTGGGGGTCCCGGAGACGCCTCGGGGGCAATGACACCGGACAGCAAAGCCAGAGTCACACTTGCAAATACCCAGAGCCACGGAAGGCAGCCCTCTCTGCAGGTGGCAGCCTCCAGCCTCGCTCCACTTCCCCGGGTGGGAGGGGACCACATAAGCCACGCGTCTCGCTCAGACCCCGGCGGCCGCTCTCCCAGAAGCCACACAGGTCGGGTTCCTCCAACTGCTCGTCTGTGTTCAGTAGTTTAAAGACCCAAAGAGAACGATTCCTCAGGAAAGCGAGGTGCCATTTTTAGCTTCTCAGGAAGACAGTTTCCTTGAGAAGAGAGAAGGTCCATTGCGACTTCTGGACGGGCCACCATGCGCTAGAAGGGCAGCCTGCATTACTCTGAGGAAAAGGTTTGACTCTGTCCTGTAGTTTGCCTTTCTTAGCAAATGAGTGTAAGTTTAGAACTCCCCTCATTATTGCCATCAAACCGTTCCGCGGGGACTGCGCTGGCCAGTACGCTCGCCGCATGCGAAATACAGCTAAAAAACTCAGTTCCTCCTCACAGCGGCTGCATTTAAGGTGCTGGTGGCTGTCACGCTGGCTGGAGAGACGCGAACATGCTCACCCCACAGAGAGTTTGAGTGGACAGCGACACACTAGAATGTAAGCTCCCCAAAAGCAAGGACGTGGCCTTGTTCATTTCTAGACCTCAAGTACCTGGAGAGGGGCCTGGCACACACCTGACACTTAATTTATCCAATGCCTTCATTTATTTATTTAGTAATAATTTTTTTCTTTTTTTGGCCATGCCCACGGCGCACGGAAGTTTCCAGGCCAGGGGGCTCAAACCCATACCACAGCAGTGATAACGCCGCATATTTAACCCACTAGGCCTGCAGGCAACTCCTTGAATGCATTTATTGAATTCACAGTTAGGCGGGTTTGATAGGGCAGAGAATATAGTCATGATGGTACAGTGATGACAGTAACTCAGAGTTACACATCAGACTTCTTAGAAACTCTGATCTCTCCTAGTGTTCATTCTCTAAGAAGGTTTCTGCGCCCCCACTGGTCTTCCCTGGACGGGGCGCTAAGAAAGACAGGAAAAATAAACACGCGAAGGGTGCGAAATGTAGTCAGCCCCTTTGAATCTACTCTCTTGAGCTGTAAAATGAGAGCAAAAATACTCTCCCCCAGGAGCTGTTTACATGAAACGAAGTGAGATAATAAACAGAATACCGTCTGGAAACTATAGTTTGTGTCATTGACCTTGCCCTCAAGTTGCTTCTGAGCCCCACTACCATGGTCCTTAAGAATACTTGGCCTTATCCTCCAGTTCTCCCTGCCTTAGGATCATCACTTCAGCCTGTCGTGTGCACCTCCAAGGAAATATTTCTGCTGAAACATCGCTATTACGATGCTCCTGTGCTCCAAAGACCAGACTGGCTCCTTACTGCCTATAAGATCAAGACCGATTTCCGCCCTCCAATGCTTGGTACATGCCCCCTTTGCTTAGCACACGAGGACTGGGATCTCACTTTCCGGAGACACAGTTGCCTCATCTAAAGAATGGCATATCCAGAGAGCTCCCTGGTGGCCCAGTGGGTTAAGAGCCTGGCATCGTCATAGGACGCTCCTAATTCATGACAATCAGGACATTTCTGAGGTGAGAAACTATTCCTGCTACCAACATGCCCCTGCTCCACCCAGGCCTTTCCTTCTTCCACCTCTTCAAATTGCAGCTGCTCCCTTGAATTCACCCTATCCTAACTCCAGCCCTGGCATTCTTGGTGCCTCTATTCATCTGGATGTTTCCCAGGCTGGTCTAGGAAGGAGCATGTACGGCAATGACAGATGTGATTTGGAGCCCGGTGACTTAACACGGCATTTGAGGGAAGAGTGGAGCCAAGATCAGCCCAGAAGAAGAGCCCAGCCTCCCAATCCACTACAGAAGGCCAGGGTGTGTGACCCCAGACTTCGCCCTCTTTACAACAAACACCAACCTCCTTGAGAGGAGAGGGTTGCAGCCAGGCAGCCATTGCTTGTGTGAGGCCTAAGCCAGCACAACAGTTCTGGCTGAGTATAAGCAGAGCACCCCATTAAAGCATCCAATTATAGGGCAAGCTAGAACCAGGAGTGGGGCTTTGCTGGTGGCCCTGAAGCCAGCTGACGGTCAGGCTGCCAGCTTTTCCCAAATCAGCCAGAGCTGACCTCAGACGGGAGCGAGCCTCCAAGCAGACAGATACACTAGAGGATTGGGAGGGGGGAGAAGGCACACCTCCTGGCTTCTAAACTCCTAGGGCTGTGGGGAGTGTTCTCCCAAAGAGCATGGGGTAAGATGCTCCTTAGCACGAGAGGACTTGGATCTCACTTTCTGGAGACCCAGTTGCTTCATCTAAAGAATGGCATATCCAGAGAGTTCCCTGGTGGCTCAGTGGGTTAAGAACCTGGCACCATCATTGCTGTCGCTCTGGTTACAGCTGTGGTGTGGGTTGGATCCCTGGCCCAGGAACCTCCACATGTGGCAGGTGCAGCCAAAAAGAGAGAGAGAGACCAAAGGGCAGGTCAGGAAATTGAGGCTTACATGCCCTCCTGAGCTAAGGAACAGGATAGAGGGTGGGGTCATCAGAAGGAAGGCGCCGGTTAGTCCTCGGGGCATTGCTAGAAGTGGATGCCCTGGAAACGGGACCCTGAGAGCCACCAGGCGGGACTGTGGCAGAGCTGAGAGTTCAGCTTCTCTGGAATCGCCTCACTAGCCTCCTTCGGGAAGAATGCTTCCTCCGTTTCTCTTACACAATAACAGGACGGAGAGTTCCCGTCGTGGTGCAGCAGAAAGGAATCTGACTAGGAACCATGAGGTTGCGGGTTCAATCCCTGGCCTTGCTCAATGGGCTAAGGATCCGGCATTGCCGTGGTGTGGGTCTCAGATGCGGCTGGGATCTGGCGTTGCTGTGGCTGTGGTGGAGGCTGGCAGCTGTAGGTCCAATTTGACCCCTAGCCTGGGAACCTCCATATGCCGTGGGTGGGGCCCTAAAAAATAAAAAGAAAAAAAAAACAGGATGAGATCCAGCCCATCCCCTCAAGGAGGCTGATACTGTTAGTTAAGTGTCCTTAGTTCACGCAGCAGTGGCTGAGCGGAGGTCTGTGTAGCTCTGGGCCTTTAGGTCAAAAGCACAACCACATATCATGTGGGTGGAGCTGAGGGCACACTGCGTCTGCCTCTCCCAGCCAGCCTGAGCAATGTGCCAGGAAGGCGGCCCTGCCACTGAAGCCCATCTCGGCCATGGGCAGCCGGGCTGGCAGGCCCGTTCCCTTAGCAGCGCAGAGGCACTTTGACGGAGGGACTGGAGTTTCCCCAACACACTGAATACAGGGTCAGAGGACCCGGCTCTGAGCTCAGCTCTGCTATTCAGTGACTATGATTTAGGGAAGACGGCTCCGGGAGTTGCTTATCTCATCTACAAAAGCGGAACGATAACCATTCCTTCACGAAGCTATTAACAGACTGAAAAGGCAGGGTGGCGTAGTGGTCAAAGCCATGGCTTCGAGGGCAGACTTGGATTTGAGTCCTGTTCCACCACCATCCAGTTACTTGACTCTTGGGCGCCTTACTGCATCTAGCGAACCCCTAGTTTTCTCATCTGACACCAGGGGACGGTAATAATACTGAGAGTGTTGTTTGCAGGTTTTCATTGACACCACAGCTGGCGCACAGTGGGCACTCAATCCACGTTCTCGTGGGTACTACAGATAAAAGATGTGACGCAAGATACACGGCCATCAATTGTGGTTATTGTCTAGGCCTTGGGCAAGTGTTGTCGACATGTGCAGCGCTTTGCATATAGTAAATGCATAACAACTATCTGCTCCTTGTTAACTCTGGCATCCGTACAGCAGCAGTTCCACTCTGGAATTCAGCTCAGAGATCAGTAGCATTTGCAATGACTACACTCCGGGCTGCCAGCCCTACAAAGCAGACCAACTAAAGCTAGGTAGTTACATGACTCAGCCCTCCCTCTGGGGAGGGTTTCTGGTGCCAGCGAAAGCCACAGGGGATTTGACCTGAGTCATTTCTGTATGTCAGCAGAAGGCTCTTCCTCTCCCAGGGAGGATAAGCTAGGGCGCTCTGGGGCATGCAAGGACCACTTGGGACCAGGAGAACACCCAGGACTTTCTCCGGGCCTAAGAGCAGTCAAAGCAGAGGGCTCTCCCCACCCACTTCCTCCCATGTGCTCCGTCCCTCGCTGCCAGCCGAGAGTCTCGTTAGATGGCACATTGGTATGAAGCACTGGTGTGTGCCAGTGACCCAGGGAATACGACACGGTCGTGGCCACTGTCCCCCACCCTCCGGCCGACTGCCCCCCCTGCAGGGCGGGTGGGGTCCAGAGCGACCCGCAGTGTTCTTTGGTCTGATGCATTTCATCACTTTCCATCCACTGTGTGAGAGCGCGCGAGCTTTTCTTGTTTGCCACAACTTATGCCTCCAGGCATACGGAGGTATTCCTCTGCCTGGCAGGATCGAGGACTCACTGCTCAGATACCCGCTTCCTGGTTCCTGTGAATGGCTAACGGTGCTTATCACATGCTACTTACTCCTTGTTCTGAGCTCTTCACTGTCCTGTCCTTCAGCCATCACAATAGCCGCGTCATTATCATGGCATCGAATCCTCACAACAGTCAGCTCAGGATCACTGTCCCCACTAGACAGTTGAGGAAACTGAGGCTTACGGATGCTAAGAAGAGGGAGTTTCCTGGTGGCTCAGCGGGTTAAGGACCTGGCATTGTCACTGCTGTGGCTCAGGCTACGGCTGTGGTATGGGTTTGATCCCTGGCTGGGGAAACTTCTGCAGAAGATGCAAAGAGCTTGCTCAAGGCCCTCTGAGGATCCCAAGTTGTAGAGTCAGGATTTGAACCCAGGCAGCCAGCCCACCTCCCTTGCCTGGGCTCCTCCTGGGCTACAAAGCCTAAGCTTTGGCAGACTCCGTTGGTTCTTTCCAGATTGAACAGCTCTAACATTTTCACTGTGTCGCTACAAAGAGAACTTTGCAACCCCCCAATCACCCCAGTGCCCCTCTGGAGCTTCTCCAGTCTTGGTTTTCCTCTCTTAACATGTGAGAGCCGCAGTCACCCGGCCTCACTCCAGCTGCAGCCCCCAGAGTTGATAAAGACCTTAAAGACATGTTATCTCATTTCATTCTTGCAGCAGTCCCAGTGGGGTCGCAGGCAGGTCAAACAACTGTCCAAGGTCACGGAGCCTCGGCTCAGCCCAGGACCTGGGACTCCAGTGCTCCTGTCCCCGCTTCCGTCCAGTGTCACTCTGAGCGTTGGTCTCAGAGTCCTTGCCACAGGGCACCCTGCGCTTCAGCACGAGGACATTTCCCACACCTTATTTGCTGCTGTCACCAGGCCAACCCTGCTCCCTAGGCCCTTCTGGGCCCATTCATTCATTCTATTCTCCCAGCACAGGCTCTTTTGGATGATTTCAGGGGTTCCCTTGGCTATTGGTTTTGCCCTCCCTTCTACACCCGAATTCCCAGTCCATCCTCCATGGAGGCCAGAATGATCGCCCTAAAATTCTAACCTGCATCATGCCACGGTCTTATGGAAGCTCCTTCAGACCCCCCACCACACCCCCAACTCCAAGTCCCTGGCCATGGCCTGTACTGCCCCCTGCCGTGTAGTCCCCCACCACACGACTCCGCTGCAGCTGACGGATCCCCACAGCTGCCAGAAACACCCGGAAGCTCTCTCGGCTGATGCTTGGCCCACTCTGCCTTTTCCAGAGGGATCGCCTATACCTCCTCTTGCCTAGCTAATAAACTTAGAGGGTGACTTGATGTCTAAGCCAAGATTTCATCTCTTTAGTGGAATCCTCCTGGAACTTCCTTTCTGAGTCACACATCTCCCGCCCCCCAGCCCCTCCCGCACGTTACTTCTCCCCATCCCCCACTGGCCTGTGAGCTCTTGGGAAATAAGGCTCCATGTCTGCTTAACTTTGTGCCTTCAGGATATAGCACACACTGAGTCTTCAGAATGTTCATTAAATAGGGGGGAATGAATGGACCCTCCCTCGATGTCCCCAGCTCAGCAGAGCAGCCGCCGCCTAAGGTCTCACAGCACTTTATAATATGTTTCTATTACTACGTGGTAGCCTCTATTTCCATTTCCTTCTATGTCTGTTTCCCCCACTGTGCTGGAAATATTCTTCTTCCTTAAACACTGGGATCTTTCAAAGGTAGGAGGCACAATCCTGAGCACCAATGCCGAGCACATAGTAGGAGCTTAGTTAACTGAGTGAAGGGACAACGACCAGTCTTGGCTCTTTGCTGCCAAGGCTAATCTCTGAGAGATACCGTCTTACATCTCAGGGCGTCCTCCCATAGCCTACGCCACTGGCGCGGCACCTCCTACCAAAACGGGCTCTGTGTCACCACAGATGTGTGAGTTTCACTCTGAACTTCCTTTTCTGCATCATTTAAAAAACGTGAAAGGAGCCCAGTCTCGGCATCAGCTGTGGTTACAATTCCATCTCTTGCATGGTTCCTGGGGTCTTGGTTTACACTCCTCCTCCTGGGCCGACGTCTCTTTAGTGTGTAGCTTTCACTACACAAAGCTGGGCGAGGGGACCGTCACCTAACCACCCATCTGCCCACCCAGCCATCCGTGCATCCATCCCACTTGCGTTGAACGTCTGCCAAGGACCAGGCTTTGGGTCAGGCTCTGAGAAATTCGGTGGTGGACAGAACAGAGTTCCTGGCCTCAAGGAGCTCAGCTGAGGAAGAAGGCAGACATGGAACAAGTAAGCTCGATGCCCTGTGAACACACGTTCTGCAGGTCATTTAAAGCGTGCGAGGGGGGCCCCAAGAGGGAGAGACGAACCCTGCCCACTCTGTGCGCTGGGCCTTGGTGGATGAGTAGTATTTTCCCATCCAGACAAGGAGAGAGAGAATAGCAGGTGTGATGTGGAAAAGGAAGGTGCTAGAAGCTCCAAGCAGGCTGATAATGGAGGGGCGGGGCATGGCAGGAAAGAGAAACCTTGTCACACATCTTTTCCCACGGGGGAAAAGTTTTTGTGTCCAAAAGACTATGGTTCGATTGTTTCGCCTTAGTCAAGGAAGAGAAGCACCTTGATTATGGCCTTTGCTCTGCCAATAACCAGAAAAAGCCAGAGCCTCATCCAAAAAGCCAATGAAAGAGTTTTAAAACAAACTCATTCTCCATCCAGCACTGACAGCACAATATTTATATTCGTATCAGTGGTATTGCAGTGGTCTCCCCCCAGGGAGTATGAGCTGAGATCAGAGATATTGTTATAATTTATGTCGACTTCTAAGAGTCTCGAGCAATCCTTGGTACACAGTAAATGCCCCGTAAGTACTTGCTTAATGAATTCACTGGACTTCTGCTGCCTGCCAGGAACTGCAGCAGGTCCTGGGGATAAAGAAAGAGCAGACACATCTGCCTGTCCCTCAAACGAGGTCAACTGAAGAAGCTGCAAACGAGCTAGTTCCTTGGGAAGCCCTGTGTGGACCGGTAAGAAATTATTTCTGTTTTAAAGCTTGAGGAAATAAAAAAAAAGATCTTTCTGCAAGCTGAGAGATGAGCCTCTGAGAGTTAAGAAGGAAGGGCCAGGCCACCTTTCCCTCCATGCTTGTAGACACAAATGACATGCCCCTCCCTCTTGTCGCTCGGGCAGACAGGTGTGCTGGGCGGGTGACAGCTCCCAGCAGGCCCCTTCCCGCAGCTGTCCTGCCAGGCCATGCAGCAGACTCACGCTCACATACACACACCCCGAACACAGGCTTGCACACACAACTCACACTCACACCATCACACACAATCACGCAGCACGTGTTCACACACATTTGCCAACCCCACGCACGCACCCACACAACCCGAGCTCACATGTTCTCACACACACACACACACACACAGCCCGAGCCGTTAAAGTGACTGCACTCACATTTTCCATCTATTGGTGGTTTCAAAACAGGAAGCCTGCACGGGGAGGGGAGGTGTCTGTGAGGCCCGCGCCGGGTGAGGGGCCCAGGTGCACGGGCTGCATTCAAAAGGGAAGCCTCGCTGGTGCCGGAATCCTTCCCAGGCCGAGGGGCCTGGCTGGGCCAGGCCCGGGCTTGGCCAAGACCCTAAACGCATCAGTCCAGGCCGGCAGGTGGGGGGCTGGGGTCGCCTCCCCAGGACCCGGCTGTGGACCACCTGGCCGGCCGGGCAGCCGCGAGGATACGGCCACCCAGATCACATCACATCTCCCCCCCGGCCCGGGGCTTTCGCGAGGAAGAAGGGAACGCACTCTGCTTTCCCGTCTGCTGACAGGGAGCCCCTCTCTTTAGGAAACCACCTCTTCCAAGAGCCCTCCGGGACTAATTCCCTTGAGCGGTTCTACCTCCTCCCGTAGGTCCTCTGCTTCCTACCCAGCCATGCTTCTTTACAAGGGAAATTCTCTGTCGTGTGCCCTGTCCCCACCCCCACGCCAGGATGAGAGAGACCAGGGAGCTGTTTTTTTCAAAGGAAATCCTTGCAGTACCTTATATTTTACAAAGTTTGCCAAAACCAGCATCTCCTTCAATCTTCCAGAAAGTTCTACAAAGTGGTCAAGACCACCCCCAGTTCCAGATGAGGAAACGGAGAGCAAAGACAGACTAAGTCACTTGTCCCAGGGGCGCAGAAGCAGCCCTTCTGAGCTCCACGCTCCGTTTTCAGCAGTGTCACACCTCCACCTGCCACCCTGGCTCTGAACGCAGGTGTGTCTAAGACGGACAGTGAGTCAGAAGGGCCAGAACACCGCCTGACGGGGAGAAGTGAGCTCTGTCACAGGCTGACAAACACCACGCCCCACCTTTGGCCCTGGAGGCGCTCACTTCACCCCCCTCCTCTCTCACACCCACCAGCAGAAGCAGACTCCAGCTGGCCTGAACCAGGAGCTGGGGCAGGTCCAGGTAGAGCCTTCACCTGCCCGGGGCAGTGGGGACCTATTTCCACAAGCCACAGAGCAAAGGGGGAGGGGCAGCCTTAGCCAGATGACATTTCCGAGGATGAATGACATTTCTGGAACTTTGCTTGCTTTCTCTCTCTTTCTCTCTCTCTCTCTCTCTCTCTCTCTCTCTCTCTCTCTCTCTCTCTCTCTCTCTCTCTCTCTTTTTTTCCCCTGAGCAGTGACCTTGCAAAGGAAATTGGCCTCCCTGCTCTGAAGCTGAGACGGGGAGCCTGAGCTGTATTCCTGCCAAAGGACGCTCTGGAGGGCTGAGCGGGGCGCCGGCAGCAGGCTGCCCTCCCAAACCAGCCCAAGAGATTCAGATCCGGCGATGACGGCACGTGTGTGGCTGGAAGGAGACAACAGGGGGTGGAAAAAAAAAGAGACGGGGCTGGATTTTTCCGCCAGGCTAGCACTTCTGTCTGACCGCACCCTCCATTTCTCTGTTCCCCTGCCTTTTAAGTTTCAGATATTTATAACAGCCGGGACCTAAAAAACGGGACATCCGAGGTCACAGCAGAAGGGATGGGTCAGGCTCAGGGGAAGCCCTGGAATTTCCTTTCCTGGACATCTGCGGACAGAAACGAGGCACTCCTGTGCCAAGAGGGCTGGCTCGCTCCTCCTGCCCGGAACACCGTCCAAACCTCCGCTCTTCCTCCAGCCCCAGCCTTTCTTAAAAGCCTCTCCTGAGCCTCCCGGCTTCCGTGCTCCCTGAGGTCAGAGACTCGGACCAGCGGAGTCTCGCTGATGGACAAGTGAGAAAGCGGATGGATGTCCGAGATGACCTTGGACGGCGCCTGACCGCAGCGTCTGCTGTCTCCGTGCTGTTCTGTGTGGCCGGGGAGGGCTTCTCGGGGTTGTAGGCCAGCGTCAGACCCGCGAGGCTGAATGCCAGCTCGCGGGGCGTGCGGGGCGGACACGGCCCGGGTTCCGGGAGAGCCCTGGCAGCGGGAGCGGGGCGGGGTGACACACCAAGGAATTGCTCCAGGCTGCTTTCTTTGGTCCACAGAAGGGTTCGGGAAGCAGAACCCGTGGGCGGGGAAATGGGCTGCTCGCTCCAGGAGAGGCTCCGAGGCAGCCTGGCCACCCAAGCCTTGCAAGTTCATGTTCCTGGAGCCTGGAAGTCGTCGGGGGCGGGGAACAGCTGGCTCCTTGCTACGTGCCTGTGCTCTTGCAAGCAGGGACCACTGAGCCTCGGACTCCAAATAGGTCCGCGCTCTGACCCAGAGACCCGCAAAGACTGCACATCTGGCCTATTTGCTTCCTCACTCAACTCCTGTGGCGCCCGAAGCCGAATGACCACTGCAAGCACTGCCTTAGACCTGAAATGGAGGGGCTTGAAATGACCTGGAATTGCGCTCCTCCGGCTGAATTCTGTCGTGAGCCCAAATGTTTATTAGCCAATGTGAGCTATTTCTGTGATTGGTTTTCTATTGTTCGGGTTCATTTATGCCTTTTGAAACACTTCAGGCATATATCGGTATTAGTAGCACACTGATGATTCTTAAAACTCACTGTGGGGGGGGGGGGCGGGGGGGAGCAACCCAGAATATGAAAATGTGCTATGAACTGAAAGTCGATTGACCAGGTATTTTTTTTCTGGGCCACTTCCTTTAGAAATCTGAATCCCACCACAACACTGGCCCTTAAAATAGCTGGAGCTTGAAGCCTATCTGCATGAAAATAACATTCATCATTTTTAAGACAACCAGAGCAAATAACTTAGAAGTACTTTGACACTATTGGAGTTTACTTTGATGGCTAAAAATCTACGTATCAGCATGTAGTTCTTCTCAGCTAGGAGGAATCAAAATCCCTAAGAACAGCTGGTTTTTAAGTTAGATTTCCTATTCCAGTTCTCTGGTGTCATTTACACAATTATTATCTTCCACTAAAGCAGAACTTATGCTAAAAAAAAAAGTGTAAATAATTGGCCATATTTCACTTTAAAAGTAATTCAATTAAATATTTATTAAAAAAAATAACATGCAAATATGTAGCTACTAGCCCCTCAAAGCTGGTCTCCATCCACCCTCTGCCTTTGTCCCCTGTACCACAGCCAGCACCCAGCTCCTCTCTAGTGGTGGTTCCCAGCGTCCACAGACTCTGGAGTGGGATGGCTGATGTCCGGTCATGGCTGTGTCACTGTGTGACCATGGGCAAGTTACTCAGCCTCTCTAAGCATCAGTCCCCTCTGGTTGAAGCAGGGATACTAACAGGACCTGCCTCATACAGTTGTTCGGTGAATCAGGTGAAACGCAACACAGAGCACCCAGCACCTTACATGGCACATACTGAACTCTGAACATCGGCTGACATCGTCATCCTGGGACAATAAATGACCCGCCCTTCTCAGGGCCAGCCATCCTCTCTTTCAAATCACAGGCCCTTCACCAGGAAAGCCCATCCCTTTTCCTTCACATGAAAAATCGAGCTCACACTTTGAGACTCAGCTGCACTGCCAGCTCTGCTCACTCTTTTTCTTACAATATCCCCTTAGTGTCCCTCTCCCTCCATTTGAAAGCTGGTTGGTGGCTCCCTCCTAACCTAGCCACAGTCCCCTGAAACGATATCTTCGGGTCTTGCTTTTGCACACAATATGGGAGCACACAGAATGCAGAACCGAATGCATCCTTTGTCTCTGGACCGCAGATGCCAAGGCACCAAGAAGACAATCAATAAATATTTACTGAATGAATAAAATGAAACAGCACGTGCATGGATGCCAGGATGTATGGAGCATATGCCTTTAGAGAAATATAACCCATATTACATCTTTTCCAGAAACCAGTTATTTCTGGGTACAGATGAACATAACCAAATTGGATTTCATGGAAGATGGGGTAAGAGGAAAAGTGAGAGAAGAAATTAGGGGAAAAGACTTCAGGGTTTTACCATCTGTCCAGGAAAAATGTGTCATCCATCCTGTAGGTAAGTGCCTTAATAGCTTAATGGGAAAGCAATATTCTTGAGCCATTGCCCAGCCCCAAACACAGAAACTCTTGTATCAAGGCAATCTGGTACAAATCAAATAACTTTTGTCAATTTGCCAAGTCAGGGAGTGAGCAGAGATGACAAATTAGTCCCGCTCTTGAAAGGAAACATTTCAGGAAGACAAGATTGTTGTTTTATTTTAGCATAGCCAAGAAGGGTAGGAAGCAAAGATACATCTCTTGAAAATCAGGTGAGAATAAGACATTCAGGTGGCGGGGGGGGGGATGGGGGATGGGGGATGGGGGGGAGCGGGCGGAGGCTATCGTTGATGTATTCACTGTATGCCAGGCACCATCATAGGTACTTGACCTGAAATGTAATGCTCAAAGAACCTCAGAGATAAACACTGTCATCCCTATTTTATTGATAGGGGAAAATGAACCTCGATGAGGTTAAGTGAACAAGTCAAGGTCAAACGCTCACAGCTGACTTTTTGCTCTATATTAAAATTCCGCCATCAGCCACTGCAGCGTGGAACGCTCTTATGTAAATCTTGGTGCATTATAGTCTATCCTTCTCTCTACTGTTAGAGTAATTTTCCTAAAAACTAGTTGTTCAACTTTCCACTCCTTTACAACTGTCAGTTGCTCCTTTACATTCGCAAAAATTCAAATACTCTAATGCATCCGTGTCACCTTCTTTAGAGGCTCAATTCCCACTGTCCTCCATCATCCAGACCGTCCCACCGGAGCGTGCGCCCCAGTCCTCCCGTGTCAGAGCGCACCTGGGTCTTTGGCTCTTGCCTCTCCTTCTTGGCTATTCTGCTTTATTCTCTTTGGAAGCCAATTCATCCTTTTCCTGGCTCTTCTGCTTCTTCCTCCCTGTGGACTTACCCTTTAAACACCCCCTCCCAAATCCTCAATCTCACTTTCCTCTCTGACTCAGAGCTGCTCTAATTGGGCACCTTGCCACTAAAATTGCTCCCCCTCCAGTCCCCAAGAGTTGTCCATGTCAGAAATCATGTGAAAAATAATGGCTAATATTGACTGAACATTTCAGTGCTGAGCTGAATAGGGTACTATCACTCCAGAGTATAGACGGGGCTCAGTGTAAAATTAAGTACCTTGTCTAAGGTCACTGGGGAAGCAGCAGTGAGAATTTGAACCATGACAGTCCATTCAGTGGGCTTTCTGAATTTCGATCTCTCATGACCTCTCAACAGTATTTCACATTATTGCTGCTCCCTTCGATCCCCACTTTTTCCTTTCCTGACACTATACTCTTTTGGTTTTCTGTTTTCTCTAGCTATTCCTTCTCAGCTTTCTTTGTAATCTCCTTGACAGTCCCCCCTTTTAAATTAATGTATAGCTAGATTTACAATGCTGAGCCAAATTCCACCGCACAGCAAAGTGAACCAGTCATACCTAGATACACACTCCCTTTCTTATATTATCATTCATCACAATCTATCCCAAGAAACTGGATAGAGTTCCCTGTGCTGTACAGCAGGACCTCATTGCTTACCCATTTAAATGTCACAGTTTGCATCGACCAACCCCAAACTCCCAGTCCAACACTCTCCTGCCCCCGTCACCCTTGGCAATCACAAGTGTGTTCTTTGTCTGTGAGCCTGTTTCTGTTTTACAGATAAGTTCAAACCTGTTTCTCTTCAGATTCTCTTGGTTAATGACACACCATGCATCCAATTTCCCAAATGAGAAGCTTAAGGCCAAGCCTTGACTCCTCCCTCTGTCTTTCCTCTCACGTCCAGTTGATCACTAGGTACTGTCCAGGGCTGCCTCCTGAACTGATTCTCTGCAAGCTGCTTTCTCCTCTCTCTGTGAAGCCACTGTCACTGCTCCTTTTGACTATCGCAACAGCTTCCTGCCAGATCTCTTGCTTCCAGTCATGTCTTTTCCAGTTTACTTTCCAAATATGCGGCCATCACACTGTTCTACTGCTTAAAACCTCAACAGCTCCCTATTTCCTGGAAGATAAAGTTCTAGGACGTCGCCAGGGCTAAGCAGCCTGCCTGCCTGATTCTCGGGCCCCTCCCGGCCGTACTCACGGCCATGCCCTCTCCTCGAGATACGCGGCCACATCAGCCTGCTTTCCGTTCTTTGCACACACTACCTTTTCTCACAACAGAGCAGGTGAACATGCATGTCTCTCTTCAGGAACATTCTTCCCTTTCCTACGCCAATATCCCAGCTCATTTTTCTTGTCCCGGGTTACATCTTCTGGGTTGCTTTCCCCGATCCCTTAGACTAATCTCTCACGACATCTTGTGTTTCTCTCTCCCAGAATTCATTCTGCTTGTGTCTGCCTTTTTCCTTAAAGTATGTAGATATTTGACCGTTATTCTCTGTGCCGAGGGAAGTACAGGGCTTGTGACAGGTACTCAGCAGAAACCAACAGGCTGGCTCCAGTGCCACCGTGCACAGGAAATCCTCCAGCGCGCTCTCAGCCTTCTCCCTGTGTGCCCACAGCCCTTGAGGTTTCATTCTGCCTTGGCTAGTATTTAAAGTGTACCTGTCTTTCTCCTCTATAAGCATGTGAGCTTATGGAGGAAAAGGCCCAGGTCTTCACCCTACATGCCTCATCTTCCAGCACGATGCCAGTAGCGTTTGCTAAAGAGGAAAAAGCTAAGAGCCTGAGCCTTGTTTGTATGTTACAAGACCTCAGACCTATGAGTTGGGAGTGCAGGATGAGGTGTGTCCCCCCCAAAACTCTAGGATGAGTCACCCATTGCTGAAAGGAGATGAGGAAACCCCAAGAGGCAGCAGGAGATGTTTTTTAATCTGTGCACTTCAAAAATGGACCATACCACTGAAATAAGGAGAAACGGCGAACCATTCCCCACCTCCCCCTGTTCCTCACGCCCCGTCTGCTACCAGGTACCAAAGCATCCTCACTGTAGGTGGTCCCACTTCCTTTGCTGCATCCGCACCTCCTCTGTCATCGCTCACCTGGAAAGTCTGCTCTAGTTTGCCCCAGTCTTTTTCCCCTTTTGTACACCATCTGCATTGCTGTCAGAGTTGTTATTCTACAATTGAGATGGGACCGTAGAACCTCTGCTTAAGTCTTTGGAGACTTGCCGTTACTTACAGATAAAATCTTTTCCATTGGACTTCCAAGGTGCCCCTTGATGGTGCCCAAATCCACCTTTCTAGGCTGAGCTCTGCCATCGCCCACCTACACGTCTCGACACGCTCGAACTCTCTCTCCTTTAATACACTGTTTCCTTTCTTATTTTTGCACAGGCTGGGCCCTCTGCCTGGAATGCTGTTCCCATGATCCACACATACATGCCTTCCATTCACGTTTCCACAATTCACACGGGGCAATACAGTAGAATTAGCTGTTCCTACCAGGGACTCGTAGATCTGGTTGGCTTCTGCCAAGCTCTGTTTTCCTTTATGGACTCAAAGAAGAGAGCAAAATGTCTTTTGCTCCTTTAAATCTCCAGCATCTATCATAAACTAAGTGTTCAGTAAATGCTGCATAAGTAAAGGAATGAAGCCAAGGTCTTTGTCCGTCACGCTGGTGGCTGACTAGGCTTTCGTTTCTTTCCTTAACTAGAAGATTATCTATCCTTTCTTTATGATGAGTTGTTCCTTTTAGAGAAGAGTTACATGACTCTAGCTTTTTGTTACCCACATGCCAATAGATTCTCCACATACATTTTGCTCATCTGCCATATGTACAAGAATTGCAAGTGAAGCAGTTCAGTGTGCTAAAAACAAGATCTGTACATTCCAAGAGCAAATAAACAAGTGGGGAAAACATGTCATTGGGTATTATTTATGTCATGCACTAATGTCATTCTGCTGGTAATCTATGCAACTCCCCTGTTTTTCTCAAATCCTTAAGTGCAAATAATTGAAGATTTTCAAAACATTTGAAACAAGTGTGACCTTCGAGTGTCTAGTGAATAAGAAGTTGCTGAAAAAGTACTGGCCAGCAAAAAGGGGAAAAGTTCACTCCTGAATGGCTTAAGACAAAATGAGTTTATACAAAGCTCAATAGGAAACAGGAAGTTAAAAAAAAAAAAAAAAAAACCAAACCGTGATAAGGAAAGCCATAAAGAGAAATGCTGACCCAGAAAAGACGGATCTGAAAACGCAGAGGGAAACTTTTTGACACAGATGCAGGATCATTTCTCTGAGGGTTTTTTTTTTTTTAAGATGGATGGAACTGAAAAAAAGTGAAAATCAAACTCGGCATAATTCCATAAGACAAGCACGTCTGATGAAGGGGGAAACGATCATCCCTCTACTGGAATTGCTCTCATGGCCGCTTCTTGATGAAAGCTGCCCCTTAAAATACGCATTCAGGAGTTCCCGTCGTGGCGCAGTGGTTAACGAATCCGACTAGGAACCACGAGGTTGCGGGTTCAATCCCTGGCCTTGCTCAGTGGGTTAACGATCCGGTGTTGCCATGAGCTGTGCTGTAGGTCGCAGACGCGGCTCGGATCCTGCGTTGCTGTGGCTGCGGCGCAGGCCAGTGGCCACAGCTCCGATTAGACCCCTAGCCTGGGAACCTCCACATGCCGCGGGTGTGGCCATAAACCCGCGGCCATAAAATAACAAAAGGCAAAAAAAAAATAAAATAAAATAAAAAAATAAAATAAAATACGCATCCAGTGATGAGTTATTTCAAGATGTGAATCAAGGCAGTGGTTGCAGCGAGGCTTAGACGTGCAGCAGCCCCGTGTTCAGGATGCTGGATTGAGCCAGATGAGCAGAGTCCTGGCGACGGTCCCCACTGGCCTTTCTGGACACGGGCTCCCGCCCCAGTGGCAAACCGCAACCATCATCAGCTAGTAAAGCTGTGAATGCCGCCCAAGCCAAAGGGTGGGGCCAGCCCCGGAGCCCCTTCTTTTCTCCTAGGAAAGCCCCTGCGCCCAGGCAGAGTCCCTCCTTCTGGCTCGGCCTCCTAAGCTCTGTTCTGTTCTCTCTCTTCCCGGCAACCGTAGGCAAGGTCCCTGGGGGATCATCAGGCCCCCAGCCTTCTTTCTGTGCTGGTGAAAACCAAAAGCTTTTGAAGTATAAGTCTCAAGAGAGGAAAATTTACTTATCTTAAAATTGGGGAGGGGGTAGTTTCCGTCGAGGTGCAGCGGAAGTGGATCCGACTAGGAACCATGAGGTTGTGGGTTCGATCCCTGGCCTGGCTCAGTGAGTTAAGGATCCAGCATTGTGGTGAGCTGTGGTGTAGGCCACAGATGTGGCTCGGATCCCGTGTTGCTGTGGCTGTGGTGCAGGCCAGCAGCTGTAGCTCCAATTTGACCCCTAGCCTGGGAACCTCCATGTGCTGCTGGTACTGCCCTAAAAAGCAAAATCAATCAATAAATAAATAAAAACAAATTAAATTTTGGGGGGCCTCGTCCACGGCATGTGGACATTCCCAGGCCAGGGACCAAACCTGCACCACAGCAGTAACCCAAGCCGTGTCACTTGCAGAAGCAGTGACAAAGTCAGATCCTTAAGCCACTGAGCCACCGGGGAACTCCAAGAGAAGAGAACTTAAATTTCATTTTCGACTGCCCAATTCAGCCGTCCCTGTCCACGTGCCTCCTTCTTCAAGGTCCACGCCAGCTGCCACCTCCTCTGAAACATCATCCAGTTCTTCCAGACAGCGAGACCCCACTTCTGCCGAGCTCCTGCATTTCTGAAAATGCCTCTGCATCACACACTTCGCATGGCTGTGATAATCTGCCCCTATCCCTCCGCTGCCTTTAAGGCCAGGCCTGCCTCGCGACCAGTCTCTGCTCCTCCAAGCCACACGCGGGGCTCCTCCATACGTGTTTGTGGAATGAAAGTATGAATGAATGTGCTTCTGAATGAAGGAGGATGGTGGCGAGCAGATTTCATCTGTTGACACCCATTTAGAGACAACGTCAAGGGCAGGGACTGCTTACGTGAAACTTGGATTTGGGCCGAGCTCTGGTGCTTAGCGCCCAGGCCACATAAACAAGCAAACTGGATGACTGGGGCTTACTTCCCGTGACTGAATGCTGACATACTTGAGCGTGTTAAGACGTACTTGAGGAAGCGAAGACTCCGCCTTTCCAAAGTCAATACCCTCCCATCCAGTCCTGCCAGACGCGCCTCCCTGAAGCATTTACTACACTGGGAACCTGGGAGCTCCACGAAATAATGGAGCTTGAAGAAAGCATTTTGCATTTGTGATGCTTTGGATTAAAATTTAATTGGGGTTCGAGGGGGAAGCTGCTAGGCAGGTCTTCTGGCGTCTTGGGGAACATATGCTCTGTTTGCCTGAAGCCACCTAGTCACCCCCTGACCCCTACACTCCTGATGCCCACTGTCCTTTCTTACTTCTTATTTAACACAAGGGCTTTATGTCTCTACGGAGAGACAGGCCATTTGCACAACCAATCTGGGTGGGAGACCTTGGCTCTGATAATCCCAAAGGCCTTCAAAACCTTTCCGTTTGATGTCACGTAGGTGTAGTGACGGATGAACCATCATAAGTCAGGAATTCCGACAGAACTCATCAAGAGAGACGAAAATGTTTCACTGGAGGGAGGGAAGGAGGGGAGAAAGGTGAAGAAGAGGAGCCTATAATTCAAAAAACAACTCAACGTTTTGGGTCTTGTGGCTAATACCCATCGAATGAGGCCAGAACCCCGCCAGTCCCTCTGAACGAGCACAGGAAATTAGAGGGAGGACGCTTAGGATAAAGTCGTCGGCACATCTAAGCGACCCTCGCTTTAAAGTTACTTTCACTTAACTTGCTAGCGCACGAAGCTGAGGCTTGCCTGCTGGGAATGGGAAGCAGGGGCTGCAGACACTAACCATGACTTCGCCGCCATCACACACACAGCAAGTAAGTGGTGCGACGATAGGGCTTTACGAGTTGTCTTTTACAAGCGGCAGGAAATCGTGTGGGGGAACACAAGCCCACCTTAAGGTAAGATGAAGTCCAGCCACGAGGAAAATGCCCAAGTCTTAATCCAGGACACAGCTACCTAAAACAGGCGGGGCCTGGGCAGGAAGGTAAAGGGAGACCCACGAGGCCACGTCTAATGCTTAGAGGTAATGAATCCAGCAAACAAACCGGTAGATAAAACCAGTCCTGCCCTCCTACTTGACAGATACACCTTCCCGAGGCCTGGTAAGACTGCCCAGCCCGCTTGGCATTTTGTGCCCCAAATGGCCGTCCTGCTCCCCTCATGTGTGCTCGGACCTCATCCACTTTAGACCCTCCCTCCGGCTCCTTCGGGTACCGGGGGGTGGGCGGGGCTCGCATGCAGGTGCATGGACACCAAAGGAGGATGTCAAAGCTCTGTCCACACCGCAAGCTGCTGCTCCCTGGTCACCCTCGGGACTGGCGGGGGCTGGGGGGTGTCTGTCCTCAAGAGGCGGGGAACCAGGAAGCGGGTTCCTGGTCCTTTGGGTCCTTAATACCCGGAATGTGGGGTGGGTGGGTAAAGACAGAGGCTCCGGGTAAGCACGTCTCTGTGGACCTAAAGGGTCTGCGCTGTACGAAAGGGCGCGGCCGTAAAAGACCAGCAGACAAGAGTGGAATTGGGTCCGAGGACTTCACATCTAAGTAAGACAAGAGAGAAACAAGTGAACTGAACTAGCCAGAGTGACATCTGGACGTTGTAAAGGCTGGGGCGACTGCAGGTCCTTCTGCAGAACCATCGGGGGGGCAATGTAACGACTGTGTCCTGTCAGGGACGGGGAGAGGAGGGCCAGACAGGGACAGCGGGGGAATGTTCCATCACAGGGTGCCGAGGAGACAAGCCCTGCCGTGCCCTTGGCGCAGTGTTGCTGGGTTAACAGCTCAGCGAGAGTCTGAGGAGGCCGGCCAGATGCAGAAACACCAAGGAAGGCACAGAGTTCGCCTGGTTGAGGAGGGGACAGCTTCCAAAGACACAACGGGGAGGACGCGGAGGTGCTGGGTGACATCGTACAGGTCCTCGAGCAAACGTGCTTAAAAGGAGTGTCCCGCCCTTCCGTGTCCCTAAGTCAATCAGGGACCCAGCCAACCACCTCAGAGCCTGTGCAGCGCCACCTCGCGCAGTTGGACGTTGCAGCGCCGGCCCCCGCTCTCCTGGAGGGGCTTCACCGCTGGACACGGAGGGCAAGGGGAGAGATTCAGGCCCTGTTTCCTAACATGACTCCAAGTTCTGGAATTTTCCTAACATATACAGAAGTAGAGAGTACGACATAACGAACCGCCTTGCATATATCGCCCAGCTGCGTAATTACAAAGATCAATGTTTTGCTAAATTGTCCGTCTATTCCCCAACTTTTTTTTTTTCCTGGACTATTTTAAAGCAAATCTCAAACGTCGTATCACCTCACCTCAAAACACTTATGAAGAATTAATTTTTCCACAAGAGCACTTCAAGACAGCCCAGCATGCATCTCGAAGTAATACTGTTTCTTCTGAAATACCACCACTGAGCCACGATCACATCTCCCATTTATGACCCCTCCTTCACAGGATCCAATTTCCAATCCGCATTCTTCTCTCCCTGATTGTCTGAATGATGACTTTCTACAGCCACTCTGTTCGAATCCGGGTCAAACAGGGTCCCAGCCCTATTTTAGCAGGATGGAAAGGCCTTCTGTGTGGTTCAAGGACCAGAACCTCTTGCACACCATTCAACACCACAGCTGAAGGAGCCACGAGGTCAAAACTGCTTGCTGACTCCCCTGCCTGGCAGCTCTGGCCTCCCGAGAGTGACATCCCAGCGGGAAGTGCAGCCCGCTGGGCTCCCGCCGCCCCCTGAGTAGCTCACGCTTCAGCCGGCGTCTGAGAACCAGTGCCCGGAGCTGCCGAGTACTCACAGGATTCAGGTCACGGAGTGACAGCAGGCGTGCAGTCAAAGTGGGCCCCTGCGTTCCCTGGTACTGCCTCCGCTTTTCAGGATTTGATCTTTCTAGTTCAAGGCCAAAAGCAAGCTGTGTAAGGTGCTACAAAAAGCCGAAAGCAGGAACTGCAGGCTGAGTTTTCTCCCTGCCCCTGACTAGATGGCCTTGAGTCCAAGTCGATCACCAAATTGGTCTCTTCACGTCTGAGGTGGGAGGGACCCTGAAATCCTCGAGACCCCCAGCTCCATCATTCTGCGATTCCCCTTGTGTTCCTTTCTTTTTGTTTTTCTTTCTTCTTCTTCTTTTTTTTTTTTTTTTGGTCTTTTTAGAGCTGCATACCTGGCATATGGAAGTTACCAGGCTAGGGGGTCAAATTGGAGCTGCATCTGCGACCTACACCACAGCTAAAGCAATGCCAGATCTGAGCTGCATCTATGACTTATGTATACCACAGCTCATGCAATGCTGAATCCTTAACCCAGTAAGTGAGGCCAGGGATCGAAACCACGTCCTCATGGATACTAGTCAGGTTCATCGCCGCTGAGCCACAACAGGAACTACCCCCCACCCCCGCCCATGCTTCTGGCGTGCTAGATGCTGGCAGTACACAGGCACCCTCCTTCCAGATTATAAACTCTTTATGGGCAGGGGCTTTATCTTATTTTGGCACTGCCAGATTCTATCACGCCAAGCACAGAGTAGGCATGCGGGCTATGTTGAATGAAGTACCCAGTTCAACAACTTATGATTGCGTATTCACAGTGTGCCGGACGCTGTGCTAGGCTGGGGGTTAAGGACACCTCCCGAGGGGCTTATATTTACATAGGGGGGCTGTTCGCTGGAGAAGGGAAGTTCTCTGACTGTAACAGAAGTGGTTATGGGTCTTATCAGCACAGACCTAAAATACAGACACTGGGCTGGTGGCCCCAGTCCATGGGGTTTTCTGCTCCTCCAGTTGAACGCTACCTGTTCCAACAGAAATACCATAATGAGTAGTCCTGGCAAAAGGCACGTGCAGAAAGCTATCTGTGCCAGTTTACCAAGGGGCGCATCTCCCAAGCCTCACCGAGTCCTTTCCGGCATCGGCCTTCCTGAAGGGAAGCGCAGGCAAACCGCGAGACGGCTAAACCTTCCGTCAGAGAACCCGGGAGTCTCGCATCCTCCTGAAGACTGTCCAAGTCCAGCCGGGCGCGTGCACAGCAGCTCTGCAGACCGGCGGACGCGCCCGCCCGCGGGGAGCTGGTCCCGACACAAGGATTCCTGCAGGCGGAGCCGTGAGCCCGGGCCATTGAATATGCCAGGGGTTGCTGCCCTGCCGGCTGGGCGGGGAGGGTGGAGTGACTGTTCAAAATGCCCCCGGGGTCCCTGGGTGGGACAAGAATTTCTTGACTTCCCAAAGCTGGCACTGGCAAGGTTTTGAACGGTGACCCAGAATTAGGCTCCCCATTCCCAGGCCCTTTTGAGAGAGACAGTGGCTCCACCTCAGAGCTAACGCAAACCCTCTGCCTCGAGAAAAGACTTCCAGGAAGCTTGCCAGGAAAACGAAACCCAATCCCTCTCAAAACACGAACCAGGTTCTGTGCATCGCCGTCTGTGCTCTCCCGGTGCGCGGCTCAGACGCTCCACTCCCGCTGTCGCTGAACCTACTGTGGGTGGGTGGGGGTCGCCTCCTGACCTTGGGGCCCCCGCAGATGTCATTAGAGTGTGACTGTACAACTGAAGAGACCTTAGAGATCATCGTGCCCAGCCCCTCCCGCCTTCCACAGACAACTCCCTTCAACCCACCCTCTCCAGCCGCCCCGGAGAAGGCGGGAAGCTCATAGCAAGTCACAGGCGAAGAAGGTAGGATGTCTTTCTCACCAGGAGGGACCTGCAGTTCTCTAATCACCGCCAGCCCCGGCTCACTGCTGTGCTGCGAGTTGAAGTCTTGAAACTTCTATGTGGCTCGGCGCATGCGGTGGAAAAAAATTCAGGACTTTGCAGCAGATACCAGGAGAAGCGCTGGAAGCCACATGTAAGCAGGCAGGAGCCTCCGGCAGGACGCGGCTTAAGATCAGACCCACGTGGCCCTGGCAGCGACTGGGGCTGCCAATGAAGGCTGAAAAGTTTGAAGAGGAGAAGCTGAAGAAAAAGCCCAACAGTTAGACTTAAAAAAAAAAAAAAGGGTCCTGGAACCAGTGACCAAGAGGGGAATATTTCACGGAGAAACTGTCAAAATGGAACCAGTGACCAAGAGGGGAATATTTCATGGAGAAACTGTCAAAACAGCCCCGGCGTGACAATCCCTTCCACCAGAAAGCTTGACGCTAATCATGATGTGAAATGACTTCTAACTTCTCCCCCACGGGAGTCCAGGGAGACAGAAAATGACCCTTATTTCACAGAACAGGGCGACAAAGTCACGGCAAAGCTTTGACTTTCCTTTATGCCATTCTAGAAGGAAAAACAGCACTAAGTCAGCAAGTCCTTGACAAGCCCGACTTTTATTTTTCAAAGAGCTCGTTGATCTACTGCCTGAAGAAGAAAATGATATTCTAAAAGTGTCCACACTTACATAAGAAAGGGGGTACGGTAAGAATCTAAATTTGTCTTTGCTTTCGTTTGCATAAGTAAATGCTGGTCCAATACCCAAGGCACTAGTGAGAGCGGCTTCTTGGGGAGGGATGGGGGCAGAGGGGGGCGGGGGGGGGGGGGGAGGAAGGCTGGTAATGGCCAGCTTTTTCTACGATGTTGCTTTTTGTATCACGAGAATGCTCCCTATTAAATAACAGAATTCAATGCAAATATGCTGTACAGGAAGAAAATGAGCACTGGAACCACAATTTTCCTACCGAGAAGGCTACATTTGGGGAAGGAGAGGGTGCAGCACACGTTCCCCATTCGGCTACGGAGCAACGGGGAGGCCAGACACTTGAAGGGCTCGTCTCCAGGTCACCCGAAAGTCTGGGCAGAATCGGCACCAAACTCTCCACGCCCTTGCCTGCGGGCCGCAGCTGCTGTTGGGCGCTCTCAGAAATGGTGGATGACTTATGCCCGCCTATTTAATGAGGGTGAGAGATTTAAGTTAGCCGGTTGCTTTGTCTCCTTTTTCATTGTTCTGTGCTTCTGCCAACAACTGGAATGATTTTATTAAAATATAAAATTGAGGGAGTTCCCTGGTGGCTCAGCGGGTTAAGGATCCAGTGTTGTCTCTGCTGTGGCTTGGGTCACTGCTGTGGTAGGGGTTTGATCCCTGGTCCGGGAACTTCCACATGCCGTGTGTGCAGCCAAAAAAAACAAAAACACCAACAAAGTTGAGCATGTTGCTCAAATGACCCCAGTGACCCCCGGGTTCCCTTCCTTCAGGTAAAGTCCAAATTGCTTGGCACTTAGGGTTCCTACGACAGCGGCCACTGGCCCGTCTTCTTCACCTCCCATCTCCTTCTGATGCATCATGTTCTCCATTCAACATAAGTTCCCTCGTGTGTCAGAGTTTTTGTGCCTCTGTGGCCCCGCTGGTGCTGCTGCCTCCACCTCAAAAGCCAGTCCCCCTTCCTCCAGCTGGCGAATTCTTGCTGACCCTTTAAGATCAAAGACTGCTCTCTGGGCTTAAGCCGTCTCCAGCTCAGCCCCTCGCTGGGCACGGCAGATCCTGACAGCAAGTACTTGCCACTTGACAGCACAGCGCTCTGCTTCCGGGCGCGCCTCCCAGAAAACTGAACTCCTGCCAGGCGCGCCCCCCACCCGCCCGCGCTGTTCCTTAGGCCACAGGGGTGGACACGGAACCTGATGTTTGGTCAGCAGTAGGCAGCAGCCCCCTTCTAAGCGCTCCCCACAAATTTCACCTACTCCTCACTACAGCCCTAGGAAGTGGGTACTCTTTAAAGAGTGACCACGGGCACTGCAACATGGCTAGTACGTGGCACAGCCAGATTTTGAGTCCAGGTCGTCTGCCTCCAGAGTCCACGCTTTTACCCATGATGGAAGAATGCCTTTCATAAGTGGATGAATGAGATAACTAGAATCAAGCCCCCATTCCTAGGCAAAGGTCTTCCAGGTTCCAATTTCCGAAAGCCCAAGGACAGCAGGCACCCTGGCGGCCAGGGCTGCGGAGGGCACCCTCCAGAGTTAAGCAAGCACTTCAGCTGCAGGGAAGTGCCCCCGGCCGTGCAGGGCGGCTGGCACAAAGGAGCCCTGCCCTCGCGTGACCCATCCACACACACCAGACCATCCATTCGAAGTTTCCCAGGCCCACCCCGCATCCTCCCATTATAATGAAACTTGAGATCCTGCGGTTTCTTCCTGCGGATCTAGCTCCAGGCGCGGTACACATGGAAGAGGAAAGATTTCCCACCAACTCCCCACGCCAGTGGTCGCGGTTTCTGCCCGGGCTCTCCAAAATTCTTTCTGGGAACTGGGCTGAAAGATCTGCTTGGGCCCGAAGGCCGGTCGGGGCCCCTGTGCTGCTCGACTGGTGGCGGCGGCACGTCCTCCAGGTCGAGGCTGGGCCTGGCCGCCACTGATGCCTCATGTTCTTATTCTCAGACAACTGACACGGAAGGACTGTCCGAAAAGCCTCCCCCAGGGGCCTGGATCTCCATCGTCTTCAACAAACCTGCTCTCAAGGAAGAGCAGTCGGACCTCGGGAGGAGATCTGCTGGTGAGCCGTCAGGGCACAAGCAAAAACCCATCCCCAGGGCAAGAGGCGGGAAAAGGCATTCCCGGCGGAGGATGTAACGGAAAGACGACCAGCTTTGGGGACCCAGACCTCAGCCTGGAGTCTTGGCTCTGCCGTTCGTTCCCTGACTTTGGGACTTGGAATCAGTTATGCACCGTACTGGAGCCCCATCTGCAAAAAGACATTAACGGCTTCCGCCTGTATTATGAGGAACAAACGAAATATTATCAACAAAAGGGCTTTGTAAGCTAAACAGTGGCTTCCGAGCCTGGTTAATTGTCAGAACTGCCAAAGGATTCTTTTTTTTTTTTTATTAGAGATTTCTAGATCCTTTTTAAACCTACTAAATTAGAGGTGGGGGCCAGGAACCTGTATTTTCAAAGACTCCCTGAGTGCTTTGGAAGCGCAGCCGAAACTCTAAAGCACTGTAAAAACATGGTCATTGCTATCATTCCACAGTCAAAGAAATACTAGTCTGATTATTATGTTTCAAGGGTACCCCCTAGAGCTGTCTGACCCGCAAGTGGAGGATTTCGAAGGAATGTGACTCTCCAAAGGATATCTAGCGAGGAAGCCTAACTCCCTACTGAGCTGGAGCTTGGGTGCCCATGAACACGAAAGGGCAGCCCTCCATAGATATATGGTTTATTCATGACGGTTTCTTCTGCCCTTGAACATTCTTCTAAGGAAAGAACGGTCACCAGAAACACAGATGTTTCTGCCCCCCTCTCAGAATCTGGCAGAACCAATACTAGGATGCTGCAGGCTAGAAACGGACTCGTGCAGTAAAAGGCAGTCATCAAGTGTTTAAGTCGGGGACTTGAGCTCCAGGAGTGCAGGGGAGAGCCACAGGGACACCTGTCAACATCGAGGAGAGGCCAGATGCTGAAGGCCAGCAAACGGGAGGGCCAAAGGCCTGAGACAGACAGGACCATGGACCAAGAGCGGTCTTAAGTGAGTCACTACCCTGACAGTACCTCTGTGTTCATCTGTAAAATGTGGCTACAACCTGTCTATTACGGGAAGCTTCGTGAGAGGCAAATGAAAGCACAGATGTGAAGGGTTGCAGAGCGGGGTGGAAAACCATGCAAATACAATGCAGCGTTTTTGTTCTTTCAAAGTGTTATGACGAACCCACTAATATGAAACAGTCTCTCACTCTCCGAGGAATTAAAAGTCTGGGCAACTGGTTCATTCCATTAAAAAGTATCCTCTATGCCTCCCCAAGGAAAAGAAGTCTCACTCTAAGAGACACCCCAAGAGAACGGAGTGGCATGTCTCAAATCTCACCCACCAAGTCTTGGAGGTTCACGGGATGTGCACAGAGAGCTTGGCGGAGGAGCTGCATAAGTCTAAGAGGTTACGCTGGGTGACAATAAAGAAGGGTTAAGAGCAAGCAAATTCTTGGGGTAAGAGAGAAAGAGATCCTGGAAGGCTTTTCGAAACCACTAAGTAACAAATGCAGCTCCCACCTCCCGCCCACGCACCACTGGAAATAACTTTAAATAATGCATCTGAGAATGTCTGCAGAACAGGCAGTCTGGATTCGGGACTTTTAAAAGGGATGGTGTTCCAAGGATCTTTTCAGGGACACCATCCTGAGAGGCATACAACTCTTCGTCCAGTTCATCCTGATAAATATCCTCAGGCAAGTTGGGAGCCAGAGCTGAAATCTTCGGATGGTAAATACCAACAGAAGGAAAAAGCATTTGTGGCAGGAAAGATCTGGTAGCCCTCCCAACCACCCTGTCCCCACTCCTACCCCTAATCGTGGGAAAGAATCACCTACTCTAAGTGATCAGAATTCCATAAAGAGCTGGGCTGGTCATTTGGAGTCTGTGGTTGAAACTGACCGATAGTCACTTATTCTCCTAACATTAATCGACATCTACCACGCTGGCCCTGGGGATACAGCAGTGAACAAAACTTACAAAAATCTTCACCCTCCTGCAGTTTATAGTCTCAAGGAGAAGACAGATGATAAATGCATAAACAAACGCATGCATCTTACAAGTAGTCTGGAAAAGAATAAAGGAAGGAGGCAAAGGGATTCCTGTTTTATACGGGGTGGTCAGGTATGATCGTAAATGAACCAGGGAGGGAGAGAACCAGGCAGACGTCTATGCGGAAGAGGATTCCTGGCAGAGGGACCAGCAAGTACAAAAGGACGGAGGCAGGAGCATGGTGTGTGCATTCAAGGAACAGTAAGTAGATCCATGGCTTCAGTTGAAAAAAACAAGGAGACGGACAGATGAGATTCAGACAGGAAGCGAGGGATCGTACTAGGTAGGGACTTGAAGGCTTTACTTTTGACTGTGATGGGAAAACACTGGGGCGTTTTGAGCAGCAAAGTGATATAAACTATCCTTCACTGCAAAAGGATCTCTAGTTATATTGACGAGGAGAGGCTGTAGGAAAGCAAAAGCGAAAATGGAGAGGTGAGTTTGGAGACAACTGCAGTAATGCAAACAAGAGGTGCAGATGATCTGGCAGATACGGGAGCAGTGAACTGACGGATTAGCTAACCGTGAGAAACAGCGATGCACTGAGAATGACTCCAAGGCGCTGGGCTTGAGTGTCTAGAAGAATGAAGTTACCACACCTGACGAGGAGAAAACTGTAGGAGGAGGTGTGGTTGAGATGCACACCTAACATCCCAAGCAGATGGTGAATATGGGGTCCGGAGAGCAGGAGGGAAGACTGGGCTGGGAATGTAAGTGGTTGTCAGCGTACGGATGAACCGGAAAGCCAGGGGTCTGGTGAGACAGAGAGGTGGTCCGTGTTTCAGCCCTGAGGTGAGAAGAGGAGTCACAGCAGAAGCAGCTAGTGAGGTAGAGGGGCTGAGAAAAGGAACTCCTGGCAGCCAGGTGTCTTCAGGGAAGGAAAAGGAGTCACCTGGATCAGATGGCGTGGATGGACACAGGAGGAGGCAGAACTGCCCAGATGGGTGAGGTTAAGGCCACTGCTCGCTTGGACAAGAGCAGTTTGGGCAGGAGGTGGGACAAAAAGCCTGGCTGGAACTGGTTTCAGAGGGAAGAAGAGGAAAGAAAGGAGAACCACCCGGCGCAGGTGACTCTTTGAAAAGTTTTCTTTTTTTTTTTAAATGCTTTAGGTTTTGCAAGAAGAGAAACAGTTGCAATGATCTCTCAAGATGCTAAGCTGGACTGTTACAGCCTAGTGCATCAGAGGCCCCCCTTTTCCCCCTTTCAGTTTAGTTGAGATATGATCAACATAGAGTACTGTGTAAGTTTAAGGTATGTAACATAATGATTTGACTTAATCATGAATGATGACTACAATGAGTTTAGTAACACCCATCATCTCATATAGACACAATGTTAAATAAAAAATATATCTGATTTTTCTCCTTGCGATGCGCACCTTTAGGATTTGCTTCCTTAACAATTTTAGACACTCCTTGACTTGTACGATGGGATAGGTGCTGGGTTCTGATGAGCCAATGATGTGTACTACATGCCTTTCTTCTTGGAGATCCATTTTAAGGAGGAGCAAGAGAAAAGACAAAGAAAAGTGAAAAATGAGGCGAGAGAAGACTTTATGCTTTTAAAGCATTTCAGGTCATTAAAGTCTGCTAAATGGCTTCTCTTTCATCACTAACATCGCTGAAGTGGCTCTCACATTCCCACATACTCCAGCAAGTTTTCCGGGTAAATTTAGCACAGACTTGGAACTTTGGACTTTAGTGGATAATGAAACCCATCCTCTGATGAGCAAAAATGAAGCTCAGAAAAGGGAACTGACTCCCTGGCTCTCCCCATTATTCGCTGTATGGTCTCGGGCAGTTACTTTTAGCCCCAGTGCACTCGTTAATCCATCTACAAAATGGATTTTAACAATACCCACCCACCACATCTCGGGCTGTAATGAGGATTAAGATAATCATCTCATGTAAGATTCTTGGAACAATGCCACAAGGTAAATGCTTAAAAATTATTATTTTTAACTGCAGTTGCGCACGTGAGAGGCTCTGTATCCTATCGGAGGAACAAGTTGACAAGGCAGAACCATCCCCTTTCTACGCCAGACTGATGCAGACCCCCACGCAGAACCTCATCCTGCCCTCCGCAAAGACACACAGTCCGTGAGTTCGCTTTTAATCTCGGCCCGGCTATTATCTCTTTATCAGCTGCAATTCAAAAAATTCTCTATTCCACACTATCACTATTAGTACAAAAAGTACCATTTCTGAGTGTCTTAGGAGCGCTCTGTTTTCTGCTTTCGCATGTATCATACTTAATCCTCACATAATCCTATGAGGCAAGTTCCTACCCCATCTTACAGGTCGGGAAGCCAGTTAAATAAAGGTTAAACAACTTGGCCAAGGTTATACGGCTGAAGGCAGAGCTGAGATTCAAACTCAAGGCCATGGGACTCCACAGCCTCGCTCCTTCCACAAGTTAGCCCAGCACTCAATGCTGGTGCCTTGTACTAACATCTAGGAATCTGCCAACAACCCAAGGCTCTAGGGCTTTACATTAAGTCATTTGAGAACAGGAAAAGCAGCTCGATCTGACTTGTATTTTTGACATCTGACCAGAGACAGTTGCATCTACTTTCTTGGAGGTGTTTAAAACTTGGGTGAGAAATCCGCTTACAGTTGAATTCATTCTCACCAAGCAGGGGCTGGGCTGTTGTGGGGGGCTGGGCTGGGGAGGGAACAGGAAATCATTTGCTGGTGGTTGACCAGGCCCCCTGTGACTTCTCAAGTTACAAAACTGCCACCAACAGTCACATCAGTTCCTGAAGAACGACAAGCTTGGGTCAGCCGGGAAGGCACCTGTGGTGACATCGTGGGGGTGCTGCAGTGGAAAGTATCTGCTCCAAGGGCTCGTTTCTCCCGCTCTGTGAACACAGAGTACGAGAGATGCCAGCTAGAGCCACACCTAACGCATGTGCTGGGGCCGGGGGCCTGGGCCTGGGGGTGGGGAGCGCTCGATCCCTGTCACGTCTCAGCTCCTGCTAGGACATCTCTCCCATCCTACGGGTCCTTTAGCTTCTGCTGTGACGATCTTGTGGGGCTGTGGGTAGGGTCCCTTGGGTGACGGGGAGGCACCCAGCACTCCCATCGCCAGTCCAGAGTGGAGCCCTCCCCAGGCAGGCGAGGAGGCTTCAGAAGGGAGACCTTGGGAGAAAGACGAAGAGAGAATCTTCCTGTCTCTGGGCCTTGTTCACTTCTGCTGCGACTCCGGGGAGTCTGGCTCTGTTGGAAGGTTGTCCTGGGACCTGGGGGACAGAGGTTTCTGCCACCCGGAGGCAGCCAGGCCCGGGTCGAGAAGTAGCCTAGAGGGAACCCCCATGAGGTCGGCCGGTCCTAAGAGTATCCCCGAACCTGAGAGGCTGGTCAAGCCCTGCCCAGCTCCTTCCACCGCGGTCTCCGCTGCGCTGTGGGAAAACTGGGCCGCTCTGCGCGCAGGAGGCGGGAGGGAGGAGGCTGTAAGCGACCTGACGCCTCCTCTGATCTACAGATTAGGAGGCTGGAGCAGCCCTGCCCAAAGGCTTCCACTCGGAGGAAAGGGCAGAATTTTTCCTTTTGTCCCCCCCGCCCCCCCACCTCCGCCAACCCCTCGGGGACGCCCCTCTTCAGCCCCACCTGACATCCAAGCTTTGGAAACCTGGCCGGCACAGACAAGAACCTTATCTATGTGGGCCGTGCGGCCGGTGCGTTATCTGCCCAGTGGAGAGATGCCGTGTCGGTGACCCGGACCTCCACGGAAAGGTCCGAGGAAAGGTTCCTGATCAAAAGCCTCAGAAGATGAAAGGGCAGCTTAACGGCCCATGCCTCCGAGTGGACAGATTCGCTCTGTGGTTCATCGCGGCGCCTGGTCACCACGCAAGGGTCCCCTTCCTCCTGGGGACCCGCCAGCCCCGGCCTCCCGCCACCGCCACACAGCCTTTCTGCCCCTCCAGGGGCAGTGAGACAGGACCAGAAAATTCTGCCTCCAAATCCTCTGTCCGCGGTCCCCCCACCGCCCCTAAACGCAGCGCAGAGAAGGTAACGGTGCGACAAAAAGAGAGGGAAGAGAAGCATTTGCATCTCTGCCGCTCTTGGAACGTTTTCAAACGAGAGGAAGATGTAATTATGACTACCATTCAAGGGGCTGACCTCCACGACCCCCTGTCTATGAGGGAGGGGGGCTGGCTCTGTCACAAACCGGTCCCCAAGCTGGGGCGCCGTGGCGGAGGCGGAAGACTCGGTCTCTGTGTGGTTGGCAGAGCCTGGCAGCCGCTGGGAAGCCATATGTTGTGTTCTGAGACTCAAGCATAAACTTCTGCTGGATGTTTGGATTTGGGTTTTTTAATTATTCCCTGTTTTGAAAAAGAGAGAGGAAGAAAGGGGCGTATGTCTCCGTGTGTGTGTGTGCGCGCGCGTGCGTATGTGTGTGCGTGTATGTGTGCGTGTGCACGCTTTGAAGGGGATGAGGGACACAAACAGGGCAGGGAGCGCAGAAGGGGAGACAGTTATCATTGTGGGCTCTCTGATCAGTGTTTCTCCGGCAAGATCTGCCGTGTCTCCTCTGACCATTGATGAGGTCAGTGGTCTCCAGAGACAAGAGCTAGCTGAAGCTGAGATGCCAGGCAGAGATGTCCACTGATCTGGAGCCCTTCTGGAAGGTCTCTGCAGAAACAGTAAACCAGCCTGTGCCCCAGCTCGTTCCTAACGGACACCGACAGCAGGGCTACGAATCTTCCAAAAGCAGCAGCCACCGCTCTCGACGGCAGCGATGCAAAGTCCTTCCGGATCAAAGAGTCACACCACCAACTGCCAACCAATAACACTTCTCGAGTGTTATTTAGGAACGAAGCGCCACGTAAGCCTTTGACACATCTCATCTCCAACCCTACGATGTAGCTACTATGATTGTGCCCACTTTACAGACAAGCAAAGGACAAGGCAAATCATTTGCACAAGGTTATGCATTAGTGAGGGGGACCTGAGTTCAGACTCGGGGGTGCCTGGCACCTCTGCTGGCAACCAGCATGCCACCCTGCCTTCCTGTCATCCGCCGACATCGCCTCCCTGCAAGGTTCCAGCAGTTGGTGTTGCTTCCCCGTGAGCAAGGCTGGAAGGAGGAAGCGCATTTGTAAAGCGCTGGAGCTTAACTCTCGCCACCATTAGGATCACCCAGTTTTGCTGATGAAGAAACTGAGGGTCACCGGTAATTTGTCCGAAATCACACAGCTAAGCAGCAGCACGGCCAGGACTCAGAGCCACGACTGAGTTCAAGCCTGTTTCTCCTGTCATGCTGTCTCTGGGCCAAATTCCTGGTGGAAGGGGTTTGCCTCTCAATTACATCAGATTTTATAATAAAACTAGAAGGAGCTCAGATTTGCTTTTTGCGGGGGCCGCATCTGTGGCATATGGAGGTTCCCAAGCCAGGGGTTGTACCGGAGCTGCAGCTGCCGGCCTATGCCACAGCCACAGCAACACCGGATCTGAGCTGTGTCTGCAACTTACACCACAACTCATGGTAATGTCGGATCCTTAACCCACTGAGTGGAGCCAGGGATTGAACCCGTGTTCTCACAGATATTAGTTGGGTTTGTTATCACTGAGCCACAGTGGGAACGCCTCAGAAGATTTTCTTAAATGTCCCATAAATATGTTCAGCTGGGATTTGGAGAAAGCCTTGAACCTGAGGGCCAATGGGTAGCAATTTCAGGAAGGCAGATTTGTGAAGATCTCCTAAATCATTGATTATGTTCAGAGAAACTGGATTGCCTTGTAAGGTGGAGAGCTCCCCGATGATTGGTGAGGGGCGGGGTGGTGGGCAGGGGTGTGCCAGCATAGCCTTGATGGCAGTCCCTTGGTAGAGGGAAACTGCAGGGAGCACTGTTGCTCCGGCCATCCAGTATCTGAGCATCTTTCTTATTTAGGAGTATCCCAGCAGAGGTAAGAGGGGAGCCCCCACAGAAGCAATGAGGCGAATGCTCTCTCTCTCCACTTCCTGCCAGATGACACCCAGACTGAGCCAATCAACTGCTCCTGTTAAGGACCTGGAACCTTAAAAGAGTGACCCAAAGTTTTGAGGTGGTGGCAAGTATCCGAAAGCAGTGTCTTTGGTCCCTGTTTTCAGGACCCGGTCATCCAGGACCCGGGCCAGCGCTGTGAGCTGCGTCAGATCTCCTGTAACATTAGCCAGAGGTGGCTGTGACACGGGAGGCTGCATTAGACCAGGTCACCGAGCTGGCCGCACCTCTGGGTTACTGGTACAGCTCCGTCCAAATACAGCTTCCAGGTCCCCAGGTTCACCGAGACCCAGTACATCAGGATCTTCAGAGGCGTGCTCTGAACATCTCCATTAAAAAAACAAACAAACAAACAAACAAAAGCTTCCCAGGAGACTGTGACATGTAGCCAGATTTGGGAGAGACCATAATAAATAAGCTTCACAGTCCCACAAATCCAATACACGGATACTCTCTAAAACCCTTACCAAGAATTTGGGCATGGCTCTCAGAAAAATCCAAGATGTCTACAGTCTATTTACATTTGCTAACAAGAGGCTTGGCTCCTTGGACAGGTAGCATACGCTCCCCAGAGACTAAAGCTGGGCTTTTTCCCTCCATTTCCACGGGCTATTTCTCTGCAGGCGCTTTCACATCTAGAGACGTTTGCCGTCGCCGGTACAGCTCTGGGCCTTCCTCAGGTCCATCTATCTGATCTGCGTTTTCATGCACATTCCTCCAATTCCACAAAGGCAACCTAGCACAGGGCTTTTTACTTCCCACATCAAGGCCTCGCCCTTCATCACGTGATGCTGTGCCCTGACTTGACCGCGCACCTTTGGAGAGCCCGAAGGAAAGTCGCATCCCCGTTCTGAGCCCCGGCTTCCCCGCCCGAAGTGAGGAACGCAGGTAACAAGCTACTTTATCCAGTCTCCCAGCAGAAGGCTGCGTGCTTGGGACGTCGCGATCTCCAAATTCCGGTTCCGAAGCCTCAGACAGTAGGCATTTTAGAGAAGGATGAATAAATAGCCAGTCAACTTTCTGGGGCTCAGCTCTGATGCACACGTCCCCGGGTGACCACCACTCACCACATCGCGCAGCAAAACCCGCCATGCTCCTGGAAACAGCCGTTTTTAAGAAGCTGTGCTAGATACAGCACAAATGATCACAACATTGTCTATCAACTATACATCCATAAATTTTTTTTTTTTTAATCTTCTTAGGGCCACACCCACAGCATTTGGAGGTTCCCAGGCTAGGGATCAAATTGGAGCTGTAGCCGCCAGCCTACACCACAGCCACAGCAACGCGGGACCCGAGCTGCATCTGCATCCTACACCACAACTCATGGCAACACCAGACCCTTAACCCAATGAGTGAGGCCAAGGATCGAACCTGCATCCTCATAGACGCTAGTCAGATTCGTTTCCACTAAGCCAGGAAATAAAACTTTGAAAAAATGAGAAAAAAAAAAGAAAAAAGCAGCAGCTATGCTCAAGGCTATTGGAGCCTTACATGGTTCCAGGTTGCGTGTGTGTGCCTGTGTGTGTAACATCACAGGCTGGAAGGGACCTGCAAAATCCATGGACTCTTTCCTTTGCATCTGCACCTCCAGTCGGGGTGGCTTCTGGGGCAGGAAATTCCACAGCCTTCCTTGATAGCTCTCTCGGTTCTCAACAAGGCTGGAGAATGCAAGACACTAGACCCTCCCGGATCCTGGCTCTGCCAAACCATCGCTGGAGAGCAGAATGGAAGGAGGCATGCGGGCCTCTGGGTCTGTCTGAGCTGCTGAGAAAGCCCGAAATGTAGGACCTCACCCCCGCCCCTGGAGGAAGCTTCCGCGTCCACCCTGGGCCGGTGCCCGCGAAGCCAGGTCCTCAGCAACGTTAACTGACCTCCCACCTCCTCGCCCCAGAGCTTCAGATCAGCCACTGCCCTCGAGAGGACCTTGAGGACAACACAGCCATCTGGTTTCTGTACAATCTGTATCCGTACAGCGCACACAAATTTATCTTCTGGTGCCTTCGAAATGTACACAGCTGAATTCTGCTGCTGACTTTGGCACTTGCTCCTGGTATCTGAGAAGAACAGATTCAATTAAAAAGGAAGCCACAGATGCTGCAAATCACTCCCTCATTTTGAAAGGCTTTTTTTTTTTTTTCCAAATGGCCTGAATTACTTGATGATGAACAGCCATGTGGCAAAAAAAAAAAAAAAAAAAAAAGCTGGCACGACAATTTCTCATCTTGGCTCCCACCCAAGGGGAAGCTGTGGGCTCTTCCTCCCGAGGTGGCCTTTCAGCCCCCGGCACATCCTTTGTCTGCTGCGGAGAGCGTTTCGGAGAGGACTTGGCTGGAGGTGGGGAACAGGCCAGAGGAATCCTGGGGCGATTCTGAGCCTTGAGATTTTCCGCTTTGACTCACTTGTCCTCAGAGAATCCCCGAGGGGGCGTGTGGGTGTCAGGGATGGATCAGAATCCCCGTTTGAGAGGTAGGAGAAGAAGGACTCGGGGCAAGCAGGGGACTTGCCCAAACAAAGGACTTCTGTTCTGTAGGGAAATCGGGGCTCCTTCCCCACGTGCGTCTGAGCCCAGTGTGCGGAGTGAGGCAGCCAAGAGGCCAAGGTCGGACCGACGCGCTGGAGACCGTGCTCGAGAGAGTCCCAGGCAGGTGTATTCCCGGGAGGGGGCCTCACGAGGCGCTGAGGGTGGCCGGCACCCAGCCATCCTTGCCCACCACTCCACCCGCCGCCGTATCCCAGTCCTGGCCTGAGCTGGGTTCCTCCCTGCCTGCGTCCTGTGAGCCTGCCTTGGGCTCAGGGCACCCCTCTCATCACTGATGACTCGGGGTAGTCATGGGCGTGAGGGGGACCCACGTGGCTGGAATGTGAGGCAGGGAGAAAAGATGGAAAGGGGTGGATTTCTGAACGGGATCTAACTGCTTCTCTTTTTTCCCCGAACACTAAAGCACTAAAAATATGAAGAATTCCAGGGCTCGGACTAAGGATGGGGTCCCCTCTGAACCACCAAAAAAAAAAAAAAAAAAAGAATCTGCTGCTGAGATTTTTGGAGCCTGCAACTGCAAAGCTGAGATGCTTCCTTGCCAGAGATTTTAAAGAGGAAGGACGGGGCCCCTTTTGGGAAAAACTGGCTGAGGGGCTCCTGCCTGGCCACAGAGGCCCTGAGTCAGGAGTGCTCAGAACGCGCTTTCCACGAATCTGGCATCCAGCAGTCCCCAAGCGGCCGCCACCCCCTCTCCGCACTTGCTAACCCCGTGACTTCACCAGGGACCTTATTTTCTGAAGCAAGTGGCAAGATGAACATTTTGTCCAAGCGACCTCTCCAGCACAGCACCAACCCAGCTCCTCGGCCCCAAAGCCTCGCCTGGGCTTCCCTCCCCCGAGGAATGACAGCACAGGGCCTCTGGGGCAGTGGCGTGGAGGTGGGTTTTCTGAGCTCCCGCGGCTACCAGGTCTACACCCCACCCGCCCCCACCACCCAGCTCCCCCCCGGGACGCCCTTCGGAGGCAGCCTCCACCCGCAACACCACTTCTGCTTTGGCACCGTCACTGTCCTCTTTTCGGCAGCTTCAGGGTTGGCTACCATTTAACTGCAGCTCAAGTCACACGCTTCTGAAGGCGGAGACCAAGCGCATCACAAACCAGTCGGGCAAGGATTTCATTCCGACGCCGTCACTGTTCAGGGCAAGTGTGGAGCTAAACGTCTCGGAGCCTTCTCCTCTCCAAGCAGGAGGAGGCTGGACCCGACAGCGGAGTGGCGGTGGTGCAGAGGGGGAAAACATGCACAAAGGAGAGCATCCTGCCTGGCCCGTAACGAGCCTGCAAACAACAGTGGCCCCACCGCCTCCCCACCACCAGTACACGCGCAGACCTGCGCCGCCTCCTGCCCCAGTGCTTTTCCTAAATAGCATTTACCTGCACCTCTGTGGGTCTCACCTTCCTCTTGTTGTGGGGGCCATGCTATTTATTCCACGTCATTTATGAAATCATTTATGGATTTAAGCCATCATCGTAAATGCATGACTGAGGATGCTTTTTCAGTCCCAGGCAACTGAATGAATGAATGAACGGATGGACACAAGCCAAACATGGCTTAGAGCTCCAGTTTCTGAGACCTTGTGATGATGTCTCCTTCCAGATCTCTGGGAGAAAGAACTGGGTGGGGACTCAAATTCCCCACTTGCAAAAGCCTTGGACTAGAGAATTCCACTGAGAACGTCGGCAGCTTGATGGTGCTGATCGCAGGCCCACACCCAGGCAGAGTTCACCACCAGCTACTGAAGTCTTTCACAAGAGATCAAAGCATCAAATCACACATACGCGAAAATCTCGAATCCCCTCAACACCCACACGTGTTCCCCTTTCGTTCTGATTTACTGACGTTAAAGCTCACATATCGAGCAGCATGCTTAGGTGGCTTCTACTGCGGTTGACCTGCAAGTGATGAAATCCCCACTCTTCCCTGAAACCTTCACTCCTGAAAACCCGTCATTCCCAAATGCTTCCCGCGTGATGGATGTTGGCAGTGCCCCGAGTCTGAAGCCTCTCTTACAAGCAGCCTTTTTGCAAAGTAGACATAAAGGGAGACAGGAGTTTCTGTTGTGGCTCAGCGGGTTACGAACCCAACTAGTACCCATGAGGATGCGAGTTCGATCCCTGGTCTTGCTCAGTGTGTTAAGATATGGCATTGCTGTGAGCTGTGGTGTAGGTCACAGACATGGCTGGGATCTGGCAGGGCTGTGGCGTAGGCTGGTAGCTGCCCCTCCAATTCAACCCCTAGCCCGGGAACTTCCATATGCCATAGATGCAGCCCTTAAAAAAAGAAAAAAAGACATAAAGGGAGAGATGGGGAAAGGACAGTGAAGAGGTTCAAGGATGAGTGGGTCTCTCCCGTTTAGGTTGGCTGGGTCTTGGATTATCACGAGAAGCTCCCTGCATGAAGGAGAGGGGACGGGGTGACCGGGAGCCAACACGTGTAACAGACACTGCGCCGTCTGCTTTACATGCATCTCCCCACCTCGTTCTCTCAACAGCTTTAAGGGATCACTGTACACTCTGCTCGCGCGAGAACCTGAAGCCTGGAACGGGGACTTGTCCCATGTTACGTGTCTCCTAGAGCACAGAGCCGGAACTGAGAACTACATCAAACTTACAGATGTTCTGATTCTAAAACCGGCTGGGCCTGCCGAGACGTACGAGTGAATGGTACCATCTATTTGGCAATACATTTTCTCGGGAAAAATGAATGAACAAATAGGTTACCGCTAATCAAATGAAAGTCTAAAATGATTGAGTGAAGGTTGATGGGGGCCCCCATCCCTCCCACCCCCCCTTTCAGGGGATGTTGGGTATAATAAGGACCTTGGCGATAATCGTTGTCGGTGCCTTTCCTTTACAGACAAAACACTGAGTCTCCAAAGAGTGGCTTGTGACAGAGTCAGAACTAGACCCCAGGTGTTCAGATTTCTGGCCCAGAGCTTCTCTACTAGCACTGGGAGGCTGTCCGGTAAGGAGATGGCCAGAGAGGGACTCCACCCCAGGACTCGTGTCATAAGGGTTATTACACAGGTCAGCAGTTCCTTTCTACTGAGGGAGACACAAAGGAGACAATAGACTTTAATTATAATCCGATGCTTAGGATGCTTATTCGTTCAACAAATCTATAAATTACCAAGCATTGTGTTTAGTCATGTCCAAAAAAAAAAAAAGGGACAAAAAATAAGCTGTCAGGGACCTCCTCCCAGCTTAGCGAGAAAGATGCTCATTCAAATAAATATCTTTTGTCATGGTAAGTGAGGGCTATTACACTGAAGTACAAGCCAGGTGCTGGGGCTGCCCAGAGGAAGAGGCACATTAGCTCCCTTGCCCGGGGTAACCACAGTTTCACTGAGAAGCTAAGAAAGGAGGGCATGAAGCAGAGAGGCGCGGGCCAGGAAACGTTACAACTTTTATCAAGGGGCAGGAGCGAAGTGTAGCTGACTTTTGAACAACGCAGCTTTGCACTACACAGATCCACTCACACGCAGAGTTTTTTCAACAGTAAATACTACCAGCTGTCCTTTGCTTCAGGACATGGGACTAACTGTAAGCTGCCCTGGAGGGTCAACGCCCCTAATTCTCAAAGTAATCAAGAGCCGCTGTATGGGCAAAGCCTGCAGAGTAGGGTTGTACGGTCTTCTTTGACGATAAGGAGCAGGAAAGTCTTATCTGCCCCGTGGCTTACAAGAAGGCGGGTAGATCAGCTGGCCCCACACATTTGGTTGCTGGCTTTTTTTTCTTTTTTTTGGTCTTTTTAGGGCCACACCTGAGGCATGCGGAAGTTCCCTGGCTAGGAGCTGAATCAGAGCTGAGTGAGGCCAGGGATCCTCATGGATACTAGACAGGTTCATTACCACTGAGACACAAGGGGAACTCCCAGACATTTGAATTTTATGGACCAGTGCGGTAGAGGTGTTAACTTTTAATTTTCTCAATTAAGAACCCTATGCTAAAATCCTCGCTACCAACGACCACCATTAGTTCATAACAGAGAGGACGTTTTAATACCAAAAATGTAGTGAGACAGAATATTAACTCAGGTAGTCAGTGCAGGAGCATGGGCTTCGGGCATTCTTTGATATGGCTACTGATTAACATTTACGGTTTAAGGGCTCCAGAGAGTAATTCCCCACAGGCCTTGTTTACTAGAGAAAATGTGCCTTCCCCCTTAAGGGCTCCAGAGAGTAATTCCCCACAGGCCTTGTTTACTAGAGAAAATGTGCCTTCCCCCAGCAGACCGTAATCTCTGACCCACTCAACTGATAGAAAAGGAATGAGAGGAATGGTTACCTAGTCCAAGGAAAGAGAAGGACAAAGAGGTCATCAAACTTATGGGGACATTTCTGCCCCTAAAAACTCTATTGGACAAGGACCGATACAGGTAACTGAGCAAAGCCAATCGGAGAAAACCACATCTTTCTGGACCCCACGTTGGTACCCCCCCCATTTTTAAGGAATAAAAACCCTTACAGGACAATAGAGAGTGGGGGGCTCTTCTCCCCCCTCCTAACGCCCTGGGAGCTATTTGCTTTCCTTTAATAAAGACTTCGCTTGCTTGCTGGCTGCGTGTTCACAGGGTTCATTCTTTGACTGCTGTGAACAGGAACCCGGATTCTAGAACCATCTTCCCGGTGTCGGTAGGAATGGTGCGATCTCAGAATAAGGGGCACATGTGTGGGGAGACGATGTGGAAACTTTCCGCCAGTGTTCCGTTTGCCCATTTCACTCTGGACTAAATAACTACTAACACCGACAGGGTTTGGGACCAGAGGTAGGGTTGAAGAAAACAGCCCGTTAAGCCCTGCTTGATTTAGATGAAGGCAAACCATTTTCTTTTACCTAAGATGGTAACATCTTCCACTTCGGTATGCACCAGACAAGCCACAGGTATGTGTAGCTGAATTTTTCCATCCCACAGTCACTTCTCAGAATATGAACCAAAACTGTAGGTTACTATTTTCTGTATCTAGGTGTGACTTCTTGGTATTCCTTTTGCCAAGATTTTTAGACCCATCTATCTACATAGGTTTTCTGAAAGACTTCTATTCCTTTTTAGATTCCCATCTAGATCAGGAGAGTAAGAAGCCCAAAACTCATTACTTTGAGGCCAGTCCCAAACTACTACAGTTATATAAGGTTCAGCAATTCTGAGGGAATAGCTTTTTTTTTTTCTTTTTAGGGCCACACCCAGCGGCATATGGAAGTTCCCAAAGCTAGGGGTTAAATTGGAGCTACAGCTGCCAGCCTACGCCACAGCCACAGCCACACAGGATCCAAGCCGAGCCTGTGACCTGCACCACAGCTCCCAGCAACGCGGGATCCTTAACCCACTGAGCAAGGCCAGGGATCGAACCTGCATCCTCATGGACACCAGTCGGAATCGTTTCCGCTGTGCCGTGACGGGAACTCCCCCGAGGGAATCTCGTATCCTGGGTACCAGAGTAAAACACAGACTGTGCACTACAGCCTAACATCACAAACTGTTGGCAACAAAACCCCTTCTCCAGCCCTTAACGGGAGGAATTCTCCCACAGCCGCCAGATGCGCAAACAAGCCCTCTCAACGCCTTTGAGGACTCAGATAACAGAAGCCACCAAAAGAGGGCAGCTGAGAAGAGGGGTCTCCCCTCTATTTTCTTCAATTGTTTGGACGGGGATGGACGGATTCTCCCAAATGACCCTCACGTTCCAGCATCAACGCCTCAGCTCTGCATCCGGGGGCGGCACGAAGCACTAGCACTTTGGCAAAGGAGAAGGTTTGGCCCTTCTTCCTCATGAGAAACATGTTTCTGACTCCCAAGGCACAGCCGCTAGGACACTAGGGGGCCTGAGGTCCAGAGCCAGGCAGCCAATGTGCGTACCAGACTCGTGGAGACTGACGTCATGCCTGGGATCACGGCACCCTTCCCTCAGAGAAGAAGGACGTCAGCCTCTGAGGCTGTCCCCCTGGGCCACCAAGCCCTGTTATAAAGGAGGGTGGCGAGGATGAGGATGTCAGAAAGCATCCACGTGCAGGTGTCTTCTTTCTCCACTCGCCTGCTCACGAGGACGCACAGCCTCCCTATTAACTGAGCACACGTGGCACTTGGTGATGGGGACCCCCACTGGGCTGGTGAGAGTCAAGGACATTGGCAGAGAGGCCTCCGGACCACAGGCACACGTGGGATGGTAGCTCCCTGGGCAACAGTCTCTCCCCCTTAGGACTTGGAAAGCTGGCCTCGCTTCTCCAGTTTCCGTGAGAAATGACCGCGACGTGTAAAGGGAAGGAGGTCGCTCAGACGCTGGACTGCGGGCTCCTGGCTTGCTTGTCGGTAATGGAAAGGATTTTAGGTTGAGCCAGCTGTAACCTCAAAGCCACTTCCCTTTGGGACTCATGCGTTTGGCTGGCAGCTGGGAGGGCAGCCTAGGTCCGGAGCAGCCTGGGTCCAGGGCAGTTTCTCCCTGTGCAGGGCCTGGGGCAGGGATGGGGCGGGGGACTGGGATGCAGCCAAACATATCATTTTGGCCAGGTTGCTCCCTGCTTGCTCCCTCTGCTGAAACAACTTGATTCAGGGACCTAACACGAACCCTTCTTTAACCCTTGGTCTTTTCATCGGGAGGACTTTATTTTCCTTTCTTCTACCCCTTCAAATAAAGGGAACATAAGAGAGTGGCTTATGTCTATCCATAGCCACTTCTAGACAGTGTAGCCCTTAAAGAAACCCTGGGGAGGGATGGCCTGGGGTCTGGGATTGGCACACGCACACTGAGGTATGTGGAGTGACTGGCCAACGGGGACCTGCTGTTCAGTATGGGGAACGCTCCCCAATACGCTGTCACCACCTATCTGAGAAAAGACTCTGAACAAGAATGGAGGTTTGTACATGTGTAACCGAATTACTTTGCTGCACAGCAGAAATCATCACCACCTTGTAAATCAACTCTACTTCGATAAAAAGTAAAAAAAAAAAAAAAAAAGGAAACCCTGGGACAAGGTTCTCTATTAAAAAAAATAATGTAAACAATTGTTTTCAGAGACATCTGTCCAGAATCTCCCTGGGAACGTGGCCCACTAGCCCCCCGGCCTTACAATTGGGTAAGTCTCTCATCTGCCACAGCTGAAGCCTCCTCAGTTTCCTGTGCTCAGGTCTCCGTGGAAGCTGTTCTCAACCCCGAGGGTCCATCTGACCTTTCACAAGACAATCATCAACCCCAGTGAAGAGCAGCAGGTGTTTCCACAGCCGAAAGAGGCCAGCTTCTTACAGCCACCTTCTCGGAGAAGAACACTGGGACGCTGTGATTCAGATGGCCCGTCTTTGGCCAAATTAAGACCTTTCAACTGAGTCCGTTCCCCAAGTCTGGACTCAGCCCCCACGTAAAACATCAACCAGGGAATTTCCTTTGTGGCTCAGTGGTTAACGAACCTGACTAGGCTCCACGAGGATGCAGTTCGATTCCCGGCCTCACTCAGTGGGTTAAGGATCCGGCATTGCTGTGAGCTGTGGTGTAAACTGGCAGCTGCAGCTCTGATTCGACCCCTAAGCTGGGAACTTCCTTATGATATGAGTGGAGCCCTAAAAAGCAAAAAAAAAAAAAAAAAAGTCCCAAGGGGCTCAAAAGAACAACAGACAGTACTTTATACTCATGCCAAGAGCTCTAGAATCTCAGATGGCCCCACTTATTCTCAAGAGCTAAAATCTTTTTTTAGCCACTCCCATGGCATAAGGACATTCCAGAGCCAAGGCTCAAACCTGTGCCACAGCAGCAACCTGAGCAACAGCTGTGCAACGCCAGATCCCTAAGCCACTGAACTGCCAGCAAACTCCTAAAAATTTCTATTCAGACATGATCGAAACTTATTTTTGAAATCAATACACTGTCCAAGTTTCAAAATTTAGTCTCAAACAGGCAGAATCCGTTCCCCCCCACCCATGTTTTTCAAGAGGGTAAGAATCATTTACTTGATATTCGTTTGGAAAAGTGAAAAGAAAAGGACATTTCAAACACGTATGTGGTATGTCTACAACCAGCCCATTTCCACAACCATGGACCAAGAACCTGCCCTGGGCCGAGCTCATGGCAACGGAGGAGGGAGAGAACATTCCAAGAATGAACCAGACACAGCAACCACCCTCTTGGAGTGTGTGATGCATTAATAGAGTAAGTAAATAAAGGAACAAACGCATGGTGAACGAATGTGATTAGCAGGAAGTGTGATGGTGACGCCATTCCTTCACTTACCTGCCTTAATACGGTCCAAAGACTACCGAGAGTACACACGTTTCCTGAGTTTAAAATCTGATGGCTCTTCTTGCTGTTTAATGTGTTATCTGTTCCCGCAAACACATTTTTGGTTTCTAGAATCTTTTGCAATGTGGGGTCCTCTGAAGTCTCCAATCTCACCGCCCCCCTTTTTTTTTTTGTCTTTTTAAAGCCACACCCACAGCATATGGAGGTTCCCAGGCTAGGGGTGCAATCGGACCTGTAACCACCAGCCTACCCCACAGCCACAGCAACATGGGATCCAAGCCTAGCCTGCGACCTACACCACAGGTCACGGCAACGCTGGATCCTTAACCCACTGAGCAAGGACAGGGATCGAACCTGCAACCTCATGGATGCTAGTCAGGTTCATTTCCGCTGAGCCACAACGGGAACGCCTCCAATCTCAACTTGACTGTTGAAGGCAAGGAGCCTTCAGACCTTCTGGGGACAGAGTCTTAGATTTTATTTTACATGGTGATGACGTGCTGTCCTCCTTTCAGCACCTGGACCAGATCTTTATGTTAGACGCACACATCTTCCCCGGGGGTACCTCAGTAGGGTTTTGGATGAAAGGTTGCCATGAACTTGGATTCATTTTGGAAGCAAATCATTTCGTTTTTTAAAGGAAAAAAAAAATGCCACTGCTCCTCACGGGGTGTTTGCTAATCTCTTTGAGGAGCATACACTGTGGTATTTGCAAGCCACGTGTGAGGACGCAGGCAGTGCAGCTGCTGCCCTCGTGGATACTGCAGCCCCCACTGGGGTCAAGGTTAAAACGCGGGAACCAGTCTAGGGGTGACCCAGGCCGTGTG
>PVHT021183652.1:3558906-3624098 GCA_004024745.2 Catagonus wagneri | reverse complement strand
CCCCCTCCTGCACAAAATTCCCTGCCTAGGGCGGTTCCCCGCTCACCCCACGCTGAAACTTCCCCCACCTGTTAGCAACATGCTTCCAAATGACTTCCCAAACGACTCACCTCAAGATCGAGTTAATATGAGAGCGACTAAGATAAACCCACGAAAATTTAAATTGAAAAAATGGCACACAAAGAAACATTAAGGTTATTCACTAAACCATAAAGTTTAACAAGTAATCCTAAACTTCGAGAATTATTTAAAAAAAAACAAAACAAAAAATAAGGACTCACCATTGGTAGCTCTGGTCAGGGCCCAAACCAAGGAGGAAAAAGCTCTCGATATTAAACCGTCCACCGAATGCCGGGGGCTCTGCACCTACTTTAAGGCCTTGAGGAATCAGACCTCTAACCAAACCTGCACAGAAGCACTCCTGGGTCTCCAGCTAAGCACCGGGGACTGACCCCCGACCGCCTCACGCCGACGGCAGGGCTGCCCCGAGGCGACGCCACGGCCTCTTATACCCACGCCTGACTCCTTACACCACACACCTGCCGCCAGCACTTCCAGGTGAATCTATTTCTCCTCCTTGGGGAACTGCCGACAACAACACTCCCTTTGGCTGCACCGCTGGCCTGGGGGCACCACTGTTGGTTCCCGGATTGACTTTCACAATTAAATAATACGTTCATATAGATTTAACACAGAAGAGGAGAAGGCACCCGGGGAACACACAGTTAGGATGCTGCTGGGCCAGGATTCAAACCCAATTCTGTGAGGTCACATGCCACGCTCTTTCAGGTGTGGGTTCTTTGCAATCAGGGCTCCCCTCTGAAAGGTGTGGCAGCAGGTAATGTGCCGTGTCTGATTTGTGGTCAAGTGGAAAGAGTGTGGGTTCTAAAGAGAAAAACGGATTCTGATCCTGGCTCTGCCACTTGCTACTGGGAAACCTTAAGCAAATCACCTCCCTGCTGTGAGCCTCTCAACGGTCTCTGTAAAATGGGACCAACACCCACCTCACCGTGTTGTGAGGGTTAAATGCAGTAACTTTTGCAGAACAGAGGCACCTGATGGTTATTCCTTCCCTTCTGTGGCCCCGAGGCCCTGTCTTGTAAAGAGACTCTTAGGCAGATATCAGGACAAAAATTGCATTCGAAAAGTTACATGCAGCCCTATGTTCACGGCAGAGTTATTAATAACAGCAGCCAAGACATGGAAACAACCCAAATGTCCATCAACAGATGAATGGATTAAGAAGATGTGGTATATATACACACTGGAATATCACTCAGCCATAAAAAAAGAACAAAATAATGCCATTTGCAGCAACACAGATTCGACTAGCCATTTCTTCCTATCTTGTTGCAAGGAAGGGAGAAAATGGACAAGCCAATATAGGCAAACAGGGTTATTCATGAACAGCTTCTGTCAGAGCCTGGATGAGGGGCATGGAGGGTTCTGGAAGGGCACCGGGAGCTATAAACCAAGGACAGGTGTGAATTGCCACAAAAAAGTTCTCGTGACTCCAGGGACGTGAATGGGCAGACAGGAGTCATCCGTAATGCTGCCAGCTTTTCCTTTGATGGGACAGAGGAGAACCGCAACCCTAGCAGATGAGGTCGGCCAGCGGGGCTGGGAAGAGACCCTGTGACGCCGAGGAGACCCAGCTCTGCCAGTGCCGTGAGGTCATCGCAGACGTTCATTCCATGGCTCTGGTTTCCTCATCATGGAATATGGGGGTGGGACCTGGTTGGCTTTGGAGTCAGACAAACCTAGGTGGGCATTCGGGCTCCCCAACTTACTTGTTACGTAACTGTGGTGAGGTTCTCTGTGTCTCCAGGTTCTCATGCTCTCATCCATCCAACGGGGATGTGAAACCTCATCTCAAGAAGGTGTTGGAGGACTAAGGGAGGAGGTGTTTCAGTATCTGCCCTCTTGCACCGGGACTGAGCCGTGAAGCTCCCAGCACAGCAAATACTGTGCAAACGCTCGTCTCTTTCCTTAATTCTAACCCTGCTGTGAACTTGTGATTCCAGGTGCAATGCAATGCGTCAGTTCCCAATGATTTATGTGGCCACCCCACCCCCACAAATGTCAACTATCAAGGCCTTGAGGTGCTGGACAATTCAATGTGAAAAAAAAAAATTTGGAAATAAATGTGAGGCAGCGTGGAGGGGCCAAAGGGCCCAGAACTGGGGGGGGTGTGGGGGGGGTGGACCTGGGGTTGACTTCTAGCTCCCTTAGTAACCGGCCAAAAAATACATGACTTGTGGTCAAAATTTTCTTGCTATTTCTGAGCTTCAGTTTTCTCATCTGCAACAGGGGAAGGATCATACGTAAAAGTGCTTTGTGGATTAGAAAGTGCAATTAGAATGTTAGTGGTCAGGTACCTGCCACGATTCCTGGCGACTGATTTGAAAATCTGTCCAATATATGAGCTGGAAAACGTAGCTTAAATGTTTTGAGAGCTGCCTCATGACCTCAGCAGTCCCACTAAACTTCCAGCTTCTCCCACAGCCTCGTTTCCAACACGGAATGAGGATCAGATCACGTGCATTGTCGATGTGCACCCCGCCAAAGCTGGGCGGGTTTTCTTTTGCAATCCGAAAGCCCCTCCGGTGACACCCCCCCCGGAGTCACCAATTACTGTGACCTGATCTTAACTTGAAAAACAATATGATAAACCACCCCCTTATTTTAACAGCTAACATAGGGCAGGGCGGGAGGAACCCCCACCCACGCTTGTTCTGAACAGACAGCCCTGTTGCAACTGATGTGAAAACAAGATAAGGAGAAATGTCTGTCAACAGACTCGGGCCTCCCCTAGACTGGGCTGCTTTCGGTGTATTCTGCACATTCAGGAAGCCAGAGGCCATGCAGTCACCTGCCATGCTGCTCGGACCCAGCCATGATGCTGAATGTGGCCTAAGGAAGGTTGGGCAACAGCTCAGACGTACATGCAGGTCACTCAATCTAGGCTTTAGCTGTCTTTTCAAATAAACATACATATATATATTGTATGTATATCTCGTGACACGATGCCTTGTAGGAACATGTCACCATTAAGGTTAAAATCCCACCTGCTTAGAAGAGAGAAATTAAAAATCCTTTGGTCATCAAGCTGGGAGCCATAAGCACAAGTGTCTGCTCAGTACTTTCCCAGCAGCTCTATACTATGGGTGTCTCTGAATGATGTGTCTGAAAACTTCATTTTAAACCCCCGTTGACATGGCTGGGATGCAGGAACCAGTGAACTGATGCAAAAGTGCTGCAAGGCAGTTCTTTTTTCTATCTTTCCTGAGCATTACTGGGCCTCCAGCGAGAGAAGCACAGTGTAAACAAGGATCCAAACGACACAGCCAAGGTACTAAGATACATAATACATAAAACATGACATGCAGAAATGCTTCTGAATATCAAAAAAGTTTTTTTTCTACAAGAGTAAGAAAGAAACCACAAAGTCTCTTCTAACTACTAACAAAGTGACAGTGTTGGAGATGTTTATCAGCATCCACCATGTCTGGGTATCACTGCTCTGAGAATAACAGAGGAATTACTACAGGAGCCAAGGGGACAGTCCCGGGAGGGATGGCAGTGTCATCACAACACAAAGCTGAGGGAGCTCAACGTGTTTGCAGGCAAAGACCCAGGTGCACACACTCTCCAGCCTGATGACCCAAGTTTATAAAGTCCTGTCTGCCCACAGGCTGCCAGATCACACCGGAGCTTCCAGCTCGTCCCAAGCATCTATGCAACAGAGGGATGACAGGGGTGGATGAACTAGAAAGAATAAACGCAAGTTTTGGATTGTAAAGCAATCAGTTGAAGTGGTTCACCCCCAATTAAGCACATGCTAAGTGCCAAGCTCTAGGGTAGGAGCTGGGACCGCCAAACCAGGATGGTGCACTTAACTGTGGCCCCCCAAGAACCCCCCCATCCAAACAAGGCTCTCAGCTGCTCTTCCTTCCCAGCGCTTACGAGGGCTTCCCATTAGCAATGGCAGCGCCTCCTAGACTCCAGCGCTTTCGAGATCAACTCGCTAGTTTTGCTGTTATCTGCATCTGTACGCTACTGTATTTAAGGATTTTTCTTTAAAATAACTCATTTACGGGAGTTCCTGTCGTGGCTCAGTGGAAATGAACCTGACTAGCATCCGTGAGGATGCAGGTTCGGTCCCTGGCCTCTCTCAGCGGGTTAAGGATCTGGCGTCACTGTGAGCTGTGGTGTAGGTCTCAGACGCGGCTCGGAACCTGCATTGCTGTGGCTGTGGCTTAGGCCGGCGGCCACAGCTCCGATTAGACCCCTAGCCTGGGAACCTCCATATGCCACGTGTGCGGCCCTAAAACGACAATAAAATAATAAAATAAAATAACTCATTTACTTTAACTCAAACACAGTTTAGATACAACTTGATATGACTTCTATAAATGGAAAACTAGTCCTGCTTGCCATAAACAGAAAATGCCGAAATAATTTTTGAAAAGACAAAACAATTTTACTAAATCCTAGTTACACAATTTTGCCCGTGAGAGTTCTGAGCCTGAGGCCTATATAGCTCTCTGTTAAAAAGAGAGGTTAATAAGCATGAGGGCGGGTATTAAAGATTGACTGCCTTGGAGCTGAGACCCTCCTCCTGGTGTTCAGAATCAGATAAGGCTTCACTGATCACCAAGGGACTCACTCTTTCTTCCTGTCACGTCTGCATCTCCACCAAATCCGATACTATGGCTCGCTAAACGCCATCTGCGCTCCCCGGCCCACTCATGGTTGGTCCTCTACCCGGAGCCTAGAACGTTATTGCGCAGGAATCCCCGGGGGTGGGGGGGGGCACTCAACACATATTTGCCGAATGAGCTCGTGCCTGCATATCTTAGCCTCATCATCCTTTATTCCAGACACACCTGGCAGGCTGACTTCTCAAAGGACCCACGACCACTCATAAACCTCCACGCCGTTTTCCACCTGCGCGCTTTGTAGAGCAGCCTTCCTCCCCTGTTACTTTCCTGCAACTCGTCTACCCTCAGACTCTCTAGTCTTAGGTCGTGTCGTCTTCCCTTCGTCCTCTGTCCCCACGGTTTGTCACCCTCCTTCACGGTTTGCCGCCGAGAAGCACCGTCCTTTTCGGCCTGAGACCTGCATGAGAACACCGATCATTGCGATTGTCACATGATCATCACAGATTTGCTTGTCCTTCTCTCTCCACCAGCCTCTAAACTCCTTGAGGGTGGAAAGGGTACCGTCTATGTCTGGTTTTGAATGGAAGTGTCTCTGGCTATTTCCCCATTTGCTCGCGCTGCACCAGATGAACCCTGCCTTTCCCTCCTCTGCATCTTGGTGTCAATGTGTCTTTGCCTGGAGTCCCTCTGACTATTGCAAGCTCACTTCCACGTTCCTGCTCTGAGAAGCCTCCCGGGGCCCATTGCCCAAGCCAGCCGTGACAGCCCTTCCTCATCATTTGCACGAAACCCCCTGTATACCACGTCTGCCTTCGGGTTTACCCCATCCCAGTGCAGTGCTTTGTTTCTACGCTGCCACGATTTCGCAGACAATGACCATCTCCCTTTTCTGTTCCCGAAGTCTAGAGAGTGTCTGGTGCGTGATCATTAAATATTTCCTGAAGTGAGGATTTAATGACCAGCAGAAACTAGTTTTCGATTCACCTCTCTCCCCACACCAGTTCCAGAAGTCCCCGGAGTAAAAGCAGAAAGCATTAAGTGGATTGCTGACACTGACGGAGTGCTTGCTCTCCGCCATGTACTTTACAAGGATTCTCTCATTTAGAGACCCCACAACCTTGCAAGCTAGGGACTGCCACTGATGCCCATTTGAGGTGAGGAAATCTGGGCTTAGGGAGATTGAGTCACATGTCCACGGTTACGTAAGTGGCTCAGCCAAGACATGGACCCTGAAACACCCCAACGTTCTTAACTCTGACTCCCACCTGATCCGTGGCCCACTGCCCTCCGCGGTGATCAGAAGGCCAGGCCTGGGCAAATGGACCTGGGCCTGCTGCAGGTATAGCTTTGAATGTACCTCCGAGAGCTCAGTTAAGCCAGCAGGCAGGCCCTGTCCAAAGCACAAGGCCCCGCCGGCCTCCTGCTTGAGCCACGGGACTGAGCAAATTCACCCGCACCCTCTTACCCAGCGGAGGGCAAGTCAGGGCAGCCTTCCACGGATTGCAGAGGTGTCTCTGTTTCATGTGTAAAAGAATCTACCGCTTGACAGTTGGGAATTTTCTTGCCATTGGTGGGTGGCTACTGTGATAACAGATGATGAACTAGTGTCTTTGAAAGCTCAATAAAAACACTTTTTTTTTTTGTCTTTTAGCCTTTATCTAGGGCCGCACCCGTGGCATATGGAGGTTCCCAGGCTAGGGGTCTAACAGGAGCTGTAGCCTCTGGCCTTCGCCACAGCCACAGCAACGCGGGATCCGAGCCGCGTCTGCAACCTACACCACAGCTCACGGCAACACCGGATCCTTAACCCACTGAGCAAGGCCAGGGATCGAACCTGCAACCTGTTCCTAGTCGGATTCGTTAACTGCTGAGCCACGACGGGAACTCCAATAAAAACACTTTTTAAATAAAGATTTTAAACTTTAAATTGACCGAAGAGCAAAGCGAGAATCCAGCTGCACCAGGAAGGGAAAGAATCTCTGCTCTGTTTTGAAAACTGTATCCTTGGAGTTTCCGTTGTGGCTCAACAGTATCAAACCTAATGTCCATGAGGGTGCGGGTTCGATCCCTGGCCTCACTCAGTGGGTTAAGGAGCTGGTGTTGCCACGAGCTGTGGTGTAGGTCTCAGACACAGCTCAGATCCGGCGTTGTGGTGGCTGTGGTGTAGGCCGGCAGCTGTAGCTCCGATTTGACTCCTAGTCTGGGAACCTCCACATGCCCCGGGTGCGGCCCTAGAAAGAGAAGGAAAAAAAAAAGTTGCATCCTCTGCAGCAGAGAAGGGGCCATGGCTGCTCTTTCTTCACTCAAAGTCCTGTGTTGAAAGCATCGGAGGTGACAAAGAGCAGTTTCCTTCAGTTCGCGCCCAAGAAAGTGGGAGAAATGCCACTCGGCCACAGAAGTTTTGGTCCAGAAAACAGCAACTTTCTCCTGCAAAAATCGGCTTCAAATGTTTGTATGAAATTTAGGAGGGGAGAAAAGAAATAAAAGTTCCTTCCGGCTTCTTGATGATCTGAACAGAATTCTCTGCAGGAAAGGTCCAGCACAGGCGCAGGGCGGAACACACAACCATGTGGTTTCATTTTTCTGGCGAGGAACCTCTCAGGAGAAAAGTCCGTTTTGAAAAGAGAGGCAGATGTATCTGGACAGCGAGTTAACCATGACCTCTAAACCTGGGTTTCTTTCCATTTCTTTTCATTTTTCTAGGAGAAAAATCCTAGAACGGAGAGGGATCTGGAAGACCTGGAATTTGGTTCTGGCTTTGCTACTCATTTGTTTTACAACCTTGAATGAATCATTTAAATGCTCTGGGCCTCAGCTTTTCACACAAATAAGGGGATCGGGCCTAAGTGTCACTAAGTTTCCATTCAGCTCTGAAATTCTATGATACTTGGTAACATTCAGAGCCAGACGACACGTCTGACCCACTAGGCCGTCATGTCTTAAGGCAAATCCACTGCCAGCGGCAGAGATGACTTCACAAGCCTCGTACATCACCCTAGGCCACCATTCCTCGCCAGGCACAAAGATGTAGAGTTCCCACCGTGGCTCAGCGGGTTAAGAACCCAACACGGTGTCTATGAGGATGCGGGTTCCAACCCTGGCCTCCATCAGTGGGTTAAGGATTCAGCATTGCCACAAGCTGCGGTGTAGCTTGCAGATGTGGCTCGGATCCTGCATTGCTGTGGCCGTGGTGTAGGCCAGCAGCTGTAGCTCCAATTAGACCCCTAGCCTGGGAACCTCCATACGCTGCTGGTGTGGCCCTAAAAATACAAAAAAAAAGAAAAAATTTAAAAAGGCACAAAGAGATCCGGCATTGTGGTGAGCTGTGGTGTAGGTCACAGACACAGCTTGGATCCCATGTTGCTGTGGCTGTGTCGTAGGCTGGCAGCCTTAGCTCCGACTGGACCCCTAGCCTGGGAACTTTGGTGCCACAGGTGTTGCACTAAAAAGCAAAAAACAACAACAAAAAAAAAGACACAAAGATATGGAATAAGGGGACAAGGATGAGTTTCAGGGAAGGAAGAGTTTTACTTGGCTCTCACTGGCTCCCATGGGCATGCACTTCAATCTGACCAGCTGCTCGACCACTGAGTATGCGGGGGCATTAGAAGTCCAGGCTTGGCCAGGATGCTGGGGGCGGTGGCCGTCTGGGGACAACACGACCCCACCTGTGGTGTGGTGGCTGCCTCACCTGATGGGTTTACGAGGCTGAGCTGACACGCTGCAGTGGCTTCCTGTGTGACATTCTTTCCACTGACCTTCAGATAGGCTAACACAGTTATACCACACAGGCCTCAAAAACCTTGAGAACATAATTCTGCTTTTTTGGCACTTAACTTGGGAAAATAATCAGATGCAAAGTAAGCTAATAATAACAGCCACCGTTTATGGAGAGCTCACTCGGGGCCAGGCACTGTGCTAAGTACTTTATATGCATTATTCTACAGACTCCTCATGGCAGTGCTTTGAAATGGGCATTATTATCCCCATTTTATAAAAGAGAAAACCAAGGCTTTTCATCTCACTCTGCTATTCAGGACACAGAAATTTTCAAAAATAGGGAATTGATTAAATGGTGGAATCAACTAATGGAATTCTAGAAATATATGTGATATCGTGTGAGAATAATTAAGGACAGAAAAATGCTTGCAACTAATTACTAAGTAATAATTCCAACTTAGATATATAATGATGTATAATATCGTATCGTTCTCCTTTGTATTTTTCTATATTTACAAAATAAGCATATATCACTTTTTAAACTGTGGGGCTACTTAAAGGCCCATCACAAATAACCAGATCCCATCCACATCCCTCTTGGTATATCTGGATTTTAGAGAATCTCTCAAACAGATTCGGTGTCTATACAACAGACATCTCCCCAGTTAGAAGCGGGAGGTCCCCTCAGCTGCTCCCCTTCTTCCTCAGGCACGTGGCGCACGAGTGTGGGACTGAATAGAATTTTCAGGCAGATGAACAGTTTCCTTCTTTAAGGTTCTGGCGCCTGTGATGCCACTTGGCCCAGATCACTACGCCCCAAAGAAGTCAGGCAGTGAACCCAAAACGAAACCACCACATGAAACAAAATTCACGAGCACTCTCTGCTCCACTATTACAACTATTGCTATCGTTATTTCCACCAGCAGTAATTATTTAAAAGTATCGGGATATCAGAATTCAGAGCAGAATATTCTCTCTGCTTAGAGACCCGGGAACACCAAGAAGATGGTCGTGGAGAAGTGGCAAGACTCTGGCTTCAGGCAGACACCAATTAGAATCTTAACCTCATTTACTGAGTGACACTGGGCAAATCCTTAACTTCCCCATCTGGAAAATGGGTTTAAAGGGGCTCTTTTGTTGTTGTTGTTGTTTTTTAGGGCTGCACCCTCAGCGTATGGAGGTTCCCAGGCTAGGGGTCTAATCGAAGCTACAGCTGCCACCCTACACCAGAGCCACAGCAACGCCAGAACTGAGCCGCATCTGCGACCTACACCACAGCTCACAGCAACGCTGGATCCTTAACCCACTGTGCGAGACCAGGGATCCAACCCGCAACCTCATGGTTCCCAGTTGGATTCGTTTCTGCTGTGCCATGACGGGAACTAAAGGGGCTCTTGAAGGGGATAAAGATAATATGTACAAAGCACGGCTTACAAGGAAACATGCAGATGGTGCTCACGTCCTTCTCCCAGCCCCTCCTCACCCAGCCTCTCCCCAGCACAACCTGCCTGTGCTCCATCAGTCCCAAGATCCAAAATCCTCTCCCGCAGGGAGCCCAGCGTGGAGAGGGACCTCCTCAAATGGAAAAGTGCCACACCATCTAATCAGTCATCACGGCCACATGAGATTCAGGCAGGATCCCAACAGATGGCAAACTGCCACATAACACACACCTGGCTAGGCCGTGACCTTATTGTATTTATTAGACACTCCTTGCATTGAGGTTGATGGTATCAAAACCACCTTCCCCATTGTGTGGCTTGGGAAAAACTTTCCATTTTTCATATTTATTGCACCTCATCTCACTGGAGGTATTAAAAAACAGGAAAGAGCTTCATTTTACTTAAGGAAAAATTGGGCTCCTTCAGAGAGCTGATTTGTCTGCGATTAGCTGGCACAAGGGAGTGGAGGCAGGGGGAAGGGAGAGTCAAGGCAGGAAGCTGGTGCCTGAACCAGTTATTCTAAGGAGGCATTTGTGGCAGGACAGGGAGAGGACACAGAATATTCTAGTCTCTACTCTCCTACCGATGTCTGCCACCCCCAGCTCTGTGCATGTGCCCAGGTGGCCTTTCCTCCAAGGCCACGCCCCCTCCCTGCACATCACGGCCAAGCCTCACTCAGCCTGCACACGTCCACCCCCAAATGTCCTGCTGTTTGCTGAACCTCGAGACCACCTCAGCACCACCTCGACCTCTGTTACACTTGGGGCCCCATCAGGGGGCCCCTGGGTTCCAGGAGGAGAACCAGTGCTCCCAGCTCCGGCCCTGCACGTCCTCAGAGTGACCGGAGTCTTGCCACTTGTACCCTAGGTCATGTGTTGACCAGTTTCCTTATTTACTCTTCCTTCAGGGCCTTTCTCTTATTTGGCACAACTCAGTTCACTGGGGAAAAAAAGGTCTGCTTCTCCTGGATCCCCTTAGACTTTGCGTGGCTTCCCGCTGGACACGTGAACAGCCTCAAATGCCGTGCGCCCGCTAAGGGCCCCCAGCCAGGGATGGCTGAAGGCAGGGTGGGACTTCCCCAGGGGGCTTGCTGGGTGGCCTGGGAGGAACCCTGCTCCTGGCAGGTCTTTGTTTTCCATGAGCAGAGGGGAGAGAGGGGCCTGGGGGCCTGCAGCGTGTTGCACCAGGGGACACCGGTTTAGGGCCCAGGAAGGCCGGGGTCAGGGTCTGCTAGCTCTGCCCTGCGACCTTATGTAACTCACTCCGCCTCCCAGAGCCCCTGTTTCCTCATTGATAAACGGTGGGAATAGTATCTGTTCCCCCTTCGCCTTAACAGGGCCGCTCTGAAGCTCAAGTAGGACATTACAAACAGAAACGCTTTGTAAACTGGGGAGCGCTGTTACAATAGAGACGCCACTGCTATCATGAGGATGCGTCTGGTCAGGAGACACTGCATGTTAATAAGCCAATTTTTTGTTTTCTTTTTAGGGTCGCACCCATGGCATATGGAGGTTCCCAGGCTTGGGGTTCAATCGGAGCTGTAGCTGCCAGCCTACACCACGGCCACAGCAATGCCAGACCCCAGCCGCCTCTGTGACTACACCACAGCTCATGGCAATGCCGGATCCTTAACCCACTGAGCGAGGCCAGGGATTGAACCTGCATCCTCGTGGATCTAATCAGATTCATTAACCACTGAGCCACAACGGGAACTCCTAATAAGCCGATTTCTGCTTATAAGTGGGAGCGCTCTCAGGAGGAAATGTCTGGAGAGACCCCCCCCCCCCAAGTAAGAAGAGGAAGTGGACAAAGACGAACACACTAATTAATTAATGCTGGACTCTTCCTGGAGCCCATGCTCTGGCAAACCCTCAGGAAGCTGTATTCCAACAGGAGAGTCAGCAGAGAGTAAGCAAGCAAGCAAACACCAAACGAGGTAAGCGGAGCTCCACAGTGGGGCACGAGCAGGCTTTTGCCTTCCCCATTGTCCTGTTCGGAAGCCCCAGCACCGTTGACTGCAAGCCCAGCGTTAATCCAGGGAGAATACCCAGCACGGATGAAAGAAAAAAGTTAGGGTCTCCAACCAACAGGACAAGATACACAGTTTCAGACCCGGGGCGCGTGAAGATGCGTTGATTCTTTATATTCTGGGCAAAGTCACAGCACGATGCAATGTTCAGGAGCCAGAGCAGTGAAGGAATGAGAGATCTAGAGAAACGGTTTTCCAGTTACAGAAGGATTTCTAGCCTTGGCTTGGAATTCTGGCTGAAATCTTAAAAGCCTGTACCATTTTGAGTTCCTCTCCATTTTTCCAAATGCAGAAAACCAAACCAAATAATTTCAGTGTTAAAACTGTTCATACTTCATCTCTCAGGGCGTATCACTTCCTCCGGAAAGCCTCCCAACCCCCAAAACCTAAGGATCATGGAGGGACACACGGTAAGCACTCAATAAATGCTTATTCATAAGATCACATCTCACTGGCCCATCACGTATCTGCAGCCACTGCAGTAGATGCGCTAAAGGTCCACACAGGCTCTAGGACACACTCTGCCAGGTGGTGTGACGAGGCAAATGTCCTGTCTTAGCTTGGTCTTCTCCCGTAAGACCGAGCTTCATCTGTGTGCTTTATCTGATGTCTCCCCCAAGAGTTCCTGGTGAGCTGAGGTTTTCATCCAAATAAAATCTACATTAAAAATGGATAGTTCCCAGACACACGTATTCCAGTGTTCATCGCAGCACTCTATGCAATAGCCAGGTCATGGAAACAACCTAAATGCCCATCGACAGAGGAGTGGATAGGGCGGATATGGTACATACACACAATGGAATATTACTCAGCCATTAAAAGGAATGAAATACCAACATTTATAGCAACATGGATGGACCTAGAAATTATCACGCAAAGTGAAACCAGTCTGACAATTAGACAGCAACACCCAATGCTACCGCTTACAGGTGGAAACTAAAAAGACACAGTGAACTTTGCAGAACAGACAATGACTCACAGACTTTGGAAAACCTTGGTTTCTCAAATAAGACTGTCTGGGGAGTGGGGGGATGCACTGTGGGTTTGGGACACAAAATCTATCAAATTGACTTGTGATGATTTTTGTACACCTGTAATTGAAATAAAATTCATTGTTATAAAAAAATGGATAGTTCCCTCTTGATCAAACTATATATTTACAAGAAATGTCAGAAAAAGATGTTTCAAAAAAAAAATGTTCCAGGACATCCTGGGGCTGCCACTGGCCTAATCCAAACTATGAAAAGCTACAGACATATGACATAGTCTCATCAACCAAAAAATTACAAAGAAAATACGTGAGAAGGGAAGTAGCCACCCTGAGAGACATACCTGTCAATCCATGAAAGAACCTAACTTGAATCCCAGTTCACACACAAATGTATTTGGTAAAAGTAGTATCAGGTAACAGAGGGTATGTGATCGCTTACTGAATATTGGCTATTACATAACTACTTATTTTTCAGGGGTGATCATGATCCTGCGGTTTTTAAAAAGTGTTGTACTCTTTTACTGACATATATGGAAACATTTGCAGATGACATGATATGCCTGGGAATTTCGTTCAAAATAATCTGAAGGAGGGTGGAGACATGGGTATGGGAAGCGTGTGGTGTGGATGAAATAAGATCTGGCAGGGATGGCTCTAGACGTTGTTTCGTTACACTATTATTACTGCCTTTAGAGAAATTTGAAAATCTCCATGAAAATTTTTAAAAATCAGTGCTTTATTAGATTTTTGACCTGATGAGTTCTACACAGCAGGCTTTGCCAGGACAGTGCAGTGCTGGGTGCTGGCCACTGCCGGGGGCAGGGCAGGCTGCAGACACCCTGGGCTGGGTGATTGCTCTAGCCCTGCCTGGCGGGGCAGACCTCTGGGCCTCTGGTTAAATAGAGACGTGTCCCTCCGGCTCTGGGAACCAAAGGAAAGGAGAAGTATGTCTCAGCTTCTCCAATGGAAAAAGACAAGCCCAGAAAAGGCAGATTGGGAAGAATTGGGACTGGAAGTCACAAGTTTTGGAATCCCTCTTTGCCCCCAGCTGAGCCCCATGAATCCCATGAACCTCTCAATATCCTCATCTCCAAAGTGGGACTAGACTCCCTTGACAGGGGACCGCCCCCCGGAGAGATGAGAGGCAGCCGTGCAGCGGCTCAAGAGACCTGGGTCTGAACGCTGGCTCTGTTGTAGCGTCCACACAGGCCAGCAGTAAATAAATGAAAAGTACTATAATGAATTATTTAAGAAAAAGCCATTTGCTCCAGGCCTCAAAGCGAGCGAGCAGCGTCCGACCCCGCGGGGGAATTCGCGCGCGGCCCTCCCTCGCACTCGCCCTTTGAGCTCCCCTCGTGGCTCTATCTGGGCAGCTGGCTCCCAGCTGGTCCCTTTTTTGGCAGAGAAGGGAGGCTGGAGAGGAGGAGTGGCGGGGTGATCCTGTTCTGACAGTTGGGCCACCCGGGAGGAAAGTGATGAATCAGCCTCGCCGCTGCCATGCTGGGTACTCGGGGCGGCCCGAGCTGAGGTCCAGCGCATCCCTGACCCAGCGTTGTCATGTGATGGCAGCAGTGGCTGTCCTCTGTGCCTTCTCCCCTGCAGCACGCAGTAACTGCACAGGCTTCTCCCAGCCTCCACATAGAAGCACGGTTTTCTCCAACACCGCCAGGATCAAGCTCCCAAGAGGGACATGGGTATGTGCGCATGCGTGTGTGCGTGCATTTGCCTGTATAAAGGGGATGCCCGTGAACCCGCGCCTGTTACCTGGGGCAGTGCACTAGCTCAGTGCTGTTAGTGAAAGAACACGGAGTAGGGAACAGGACACCCGGACAACGATGGCTGGACCCGACCTGGCCGGGTCCAGGTTTTTTTAGAGATGTTCTCAGCCATGTTCCTGAAGAACCTCCTGCAATGTGATTTCCCAGTGGAGTATTCAGTTTGGCTTATCCTGGACCTGTATTCTGACTCTCATCATCGTCTTCCTGGGTCCAAAAACAAAGCATAAGAGGTACAAGCGGGCAAAAACCCTATTTCCTCTGTGAGTGACTGTTTCTGTTTGACTGAGGAAACGAGAGAAAGGGCCACAGCTAGGGATATGTATTTATGGAGAACATGGAATTTATTGGTGGATTTTTTTTTTCTTCTAACTTATAGTGTCTTGGATTTTGCTATAAAAATCCCTTAGGCTTCCTCTAGTTTTGGATAGGAAAGCAAATCGAACGATGGATTTATTCTATTATACTTTTTAAACAACTGTTACAATGAATGATATTAATTCCTGCAAACAAGCAAGATTTAAATAAAAACAAATAGGTACAAACGAAATGTCTAGCCAAATTTCATTTTTTATGGAGTAGCACCCAATCTAACTTTAATTTTGCTAAATGAAAAAAAAAGAGCTTTGACATCTTACTTTGGGATTTTGCTCTGTATAATACATTTTTCCAGCACAGGCCACATACAGTATTTGGCTTTGTCAAAGCAGCTTTGACATTAAAAAGCCCTTAACTAATTGTAACTTATCAGAAAGGAAAAGTTAATTTGCCTTTTAAGCATTCCTTATTCTGCTGCAGTTGTGGGTAAAAAAAAAAAAAAAAAATAGGGCTCTTACTCTTTCAAATTGGTTATACCGAGAGCAGGGGACAAGCTTTTGCTGGGAGCATTTGCTTGAAAATAAGCAGGCCTGTGTTTGAGTCCTGACCAGTAAGTAGCTATGTTTCTTTGAGTAATCAGTTTCTCTCTCTGGGCTTCCATATCCTCATCTGAAAAAGAAAGGTTTAGTTGAGATGTCATTCCCAGCTCAGTGGATTTTTCACAGCAAAGCATAAAGGTCAGAAAGTATTATTTGAAAGCTGAGGACCAGAATTCTATAGCTCAGGGGTCAGCAAACTACAGCCCATGGTCAAATCCAGCCTGCTGCCTACTTTTGTACTACCTGCCAGCTAAGAATGGTATTTACATTTTTAAATGGTTAGAAAAAAAAAAAATCAAAAGAAGATGAATATTTTGTGACAGGTGAAAATGACATGAAATTCAAATTTCAGTGTCTATAAATAAGCTTTTATCAGAACCCAGCCACCTCGTTTGCTTACATACTGTCTGTCTGCTTTTGCACTACAAAGGCAAAGCTGCGCAGTTGCCACAGAGACCATGTAGCTGGCAAAACCTAAAATATTTACTCTTTGGCTCTTTACAAAGCTCGTTGACCTTAATATAGAGGAATATGGCTCCAACTTGAAGGTACATACGGACCCCTAGGGATCCTATTAAAATGTAGATTCTGATTTAGTGGGAGGTGGAGCTGCGAGGCTGCATTTCTAACAAGCTCCTGGGTGATGCCAAAGCCACTGGCCTGGAGACCACATTTTGTGTGGTGAGGCTAGGCTCTTTCAGACAAATCTGGTTAGGACATCTACTTGCACAACATCCTTTCGTGCCTTTTCAGAGCCTTCCAAATAAACTCAGACAGACCCTTACTTATTGCAGTGTGGCTCTTGCCCAGCTGTCCAGCTTTACTGCCCCGAGTGAATCTCAGGCACATCCCCGGAAACACACTCCATGTGTGCACATGTGTGCCTTCTGCTCCCTGATGCCTGTGTTTCTTATTCACAAGCCCCGATCTCTTTGCCTGCAACATCCTCTCCTCTCCCCCGTCCCTCCACTCGACATGTCCAGTTGTCTAACTTCTTGTCCTTAAGTGGCACCTCCTTTGAAAGGCACCTTCCCGGATTCTCTGAGGCTAAGCTCAAGGGTCCTTTAGAGCTGTCCCTTAGTCCTTCATGTTCCTCTTCACAGCCTGAATCACATGGCCTGTGACACTGACATCCTTAAAGCGAAAGTCGTCTTGTTTATTTCTACACATCCACTGACCAAGCACAGTGCTGGGAGCACAGCGGGGGTATAACACACATTATTTCAGATGAGACAAATGAATTGCCCAGGATTACCCAGAAAATCAAGTGACAAGCTGGGACTAGAGCCCACACCTTCAGAATCCAGGCGTGTGTTTTCTTTCCCCCGAGCCCCGCCTCCGAAATGGATGGAGGAATTAGTTCCATAGCATCTCAAAGAGAGGGAAGTCCAGCCTGTGCTCTGAAACTCTTCAAGGGTTTGGGAGTAGCAGCGCCTTCCCACGGCTGCCACTTTGCGGAGCACAGAGAAATTCTGAGCCCAGGGAGCAGGTCCTGAAAACACACCTCTTGGCCTCTGGTGCAGCAGGTCCTGGCAGCAGGGCTGAAAGCATCAGCACCCACTGCAGCGAGCCAGTCATCCTGGGACTGACTGTGCCAAGTACTGATAAGTGGTTTGTGAGAAGGCCAGGGAAGGAGATAACAGCCGTCACCACCTGCTCGCCGAGGCTGCAGGCATTTCCCTGCTCATTTCTTACAGCTTCTATTTCTTTCTTGGTCACCCGGACCCGGAGGAATGTGGGTCAGACAGTCAGATGTAGGCTGAGTACAGCCACAGGGGAGAGAGGGTAGCAGGTATGGTCCCCTCTGTCAGCCCCGCTCGTTGAAAGGGCTGGAGCAGGAAGGACAGTGTGTAGAAGGAGCCACCAGCTACCCTGGAGTATGCCCCACCTGCTCTCCATGGCACCTTCCCCACCCCTCCTCCTAAACTCCACAGCAATAGATTCGCAGAGGTGTCCTCTCCAGAAGGTCAGTGGTAGCTGCAATGGAGTGAACTGAATCGCATCCCCACCCCATTCATATGTTGAATCCTTAAACCCCTAGCCTCCAGCCTGACGGGGCCTTTGGGAGGTAATTAGGGTTAGATAAGGTGCAGAGGTGGGGCACAGATCTGATAGGATTAGTGTCCTTATCAGAAGAGATAACCAGAGAGCCCCCCCACCTCCATCATCACCCACCCAGGAAAGGCCCTGGGATGACCCAGGCCAAAAGTGGCCCTCCGCAAGTCAGGGCCCTCATCAGAACCTGAGCCCTGCCAGACCTTGATCTTGGACTTCCAACCTCCAAACTGTCTATAGTTTAAGTACCCCCTGCCCCAGTCCGTGGTACCTTTTTTTTTTTTTTTGGCCACGTCCACAGGATGCAGAAGTTCCTGAGCCAGGGACTGAACCCACACCACAGTAACCTGAGCCACAGCAGTGACAATGCTGGTCCTTAACCACTAGGCCACCAGGGAACTCCAGTACTTTCTTACGGCAGTCTGAGCAAACTATGACGGTAGCTTTCTTTTATGAGTAAATTGATCAATTTCAGTTTCTTCCAATGAAACTTTACTAAGCTTAGGAAGACTGAGACAAGTCAGTTTTGCTTGCCATTGTCTCCCTAGCACCCAGCACAGGGCACAGGAATTTAAAAAAAAATTTTTGGGGGGCTGCCAAACCTGCAGCATATGGAAGTTCCCAGACCAGCAGTTGAATTGGAGCTGCAGCTGCTGGCCTACATCACATCCACAGCATTGCCAGATCTGGGCTGGGTCTGCAACTTTCAAAACACTCATGGCAACTGGGGATCTTTAACCCACTGAGCGAGGCCAGGGATGGAACCTGCATCCTCAGGGTTACTAGTTGGGTTTGTTACCCACTGAGCCACAATGGGAACTCTGGGAATAATAAATGTTAATAAAGAAAAGAATGAATGAACCGAGTACTTGAGATGCACTAGGGACATAGAAAAACCAGGCCACTATCACCGCAAGGAGACACAGTCTAGTCTGGGAGACTGATGTACACTAACCACCACGACTGAATGAGAAAAGCGCTCCAAAAGAAGCGGGCGATGGGGCGCACCCAAGGTGCTGCGGTGGCGAGCGCATGCTCACATGCGCACACACGCTCATACATTCTGGGTCTAGGGAGGTGGGTGGAGGAAGGAGAAACAGGTAATACGATCTGGGAAATTTTCCCAAAGGAGAACACATTTGGAAAGAATGTATACAGTTGCACCTAAGAGAAAAAGGCAGCCAGGAACAAAGCGTTTGCTGATTTGTCGATTCATTAACAAATCTGAGCAAGACCCCAAGTGCTGAAAATGCAGGAACTTGAGTAGTCAGAGAAGTGAGGCTCAAAGAGGGAGCGGGGAGAGACGGGACTAGAAAGACGGGCAGAAACCAGACTGTGACCACCTCCTGATTGATAGCGACACCTGGAAACAGAGCCAAGAAGTCATTTCAATAGCGGAAGAATGCTCTGCTCCTGGCATCTTGAAGCTCCACCCTGAGATCTTCAAAGAGCTGTGAGGTGAGGTGGAAAGCCAGGGCTCTGAAGCCAGAAGAACCGGGGGTATCGGTGTGGCCCTTACAAATTGGAACCTTTTAGTTGGATACATTTTTAAATGCTCTGTCTCACTCCTCTCGTCCGCAAAATGGAAAGACCACCTACTAATCCCCTCAGGATTGAGAGAAGAGTAAAACAGCACAGAGGAGGTTCACCACAAATATAAGAGCTGTCTCTAACTAAGAAGCTCCAAACGCCGTGCAGTTCCAGGATGGTCCTTTGAAAGCTTGGAGGAAACGGGGCCATAGCATGCGGTACATCTTTGCTTGGGGACCATCCGCCACTTCTGTACACACTCCCTTCCTGATATCCGGGATTCAGAAGGTCAGGAATGCATCCTGTATGTCTCGGGGGCCCACGGATCTACTACACGGTGCTTGGCTTCTCAGAGATCATGGAAACCTCGGAGAACTGACTTGTGCGGGCAAAGCGGGTGTAGACTGCCTTCGCCAAAGTCACAAGACAGATGGACAGAGGAGTTGGCGCTAGAACTCGGACCTCGCCGCCTGCTGATTTCTTGAGACCACGTGGTGTCAGACCAAACGGAACCAAGACTGACCTCACGCAGGGGCGTATGCCTTCCTTCCCAAATCCCCACCGAATGGGAGCTGCCGCCGGGCACTGAGCAACCCGCCACCACCCTCCCAGAAGCGACATCCACAGCTTGGCATGGAGAAGCAGGCACAACACCCGGAGCTGCTCTTCGAACGCTTTCTTGCTATGTGGTCTATAAACACAGGAAACGACAGCTGGCTGGGTTGCCGGTAACATTTATTTGCCAGTCAGGGTGCTAGAGAGCCCTGTGTGTGAGTTTCAAGCTGTGATCCAGGAACGAAAATAAACCAGTACAGTAGAAACTGAGGCGCCCTGACTCTGAGTCTGAAGAAAAGACCTTTGGGGTGGGGGGTGGGGAGGGCGGTCAGAAAAGCTGGTGTTGGAAACCCTGCTCTGCCTCTTAAATGCATATTAAATAATCTTCTGAGCTTCCATTTTCTCATGCCAATGGGTCTACTATTAACACTGCATACATTTTCAGCAAAAAGGGCCTTAGTATTTGTAAGGAGCTAAGGCCAGTGACAGAAAAGAGGATTAAAAATGGTTTTTACCATCCTGTTTCTTGGAATCTATCCAAAGCTGCTGAAAACTTATATCCACACAGAAATCTGCATATAGACGTTTAAGCAGCTTTATTCATAACTGCAAAAACTGGAAGCAACCGAGATGTCCTTTACTAGGTGAATGGATAAACAAACTGTGGTACATCCATACAATGGAATATTATTCAGTGCTAAAAAGAAATGAGCTATCCAGTCATGAAGAGGGGGGGAGGGGGACATTAAATGCATATTACTCAGTAAGAGAAGCATTTCTGAAGAAGGCTACCTAACTGTCTAATACCAACCAGGTGACATTTGGGAAAAGGCAAAACTCGGGAGACAGTAAAAGATCAGTGGTTTCCAGGATTTGCGGGGTAGGGGGGAATAAATATGTAGCAGGTGGAACACAGAGGATTTTTAGGGCAGTGAAAATCCTCCGTAGGACACTACAGTGATGGATATATGTCAGCACACTTTTTTCCAAACCCATCAAATGTTCAACACCAAGGGGGATCCCTGGGCTTTGGGGTGATTATGATGTGTCAGGTGTGTTCTTCACCTGTAACACATGTCACACTGCGATGAGTGATGCTGATCGTGGGAGAGGCTGGGCCTGTGTGGGGGCCGGGGAGGGGGGCAGAGGTCTTTGTACCTTCCTCTCAGTTCTGCTATGAACCTAAAGCTGCTCTGACAAATACCATTTTAAGAAAACAGCATTTACCTCCAACACCTTTGAGGACGTCATATAAATTCCCTTGACGATAGCCAGTTCTTTGGAAGAACTCAGGACACCCAAGCAGAGTTCTTCTCTCGCTCCTGTGCGATTTCTCAAGCACCACTTACAGCTGTTTCTAGACACGTAGCCGAGTGCAACACACCGATTCGATCATTTCTTTGCGTTTAAACTGGGAGCGCTAAGGTAGCCACTCTTTATTTATATTTGTTTGTTTGTTTTGACCCTAACATGGTGCAGGGTCCAAAGAATGTGTGTTGAAAAAAAAGGAAACAAACAAAAAACAGCCCTATGAACAGTGGAAGGAGGAGCGGCATTTCGAACCTTGGCATTCAGCTCTAGAAGGATGCTTCAGTGTGCTGGCAGGCAGCCAGCAGTGAGCTGAGAGGCTGAAGGAACATGACAGTACTTCCTCCTTTGTCATGACCTTCTTCTTTTTCTTTTAAAGAAGCACACTCCTTCTGCAGAAAAAGCAATTCCAGAGCATAGGGGACCAAACAGGGAAACAGCCTTGGATTCTTTAGCACAAAGTGTTGCAATATACATTCCCTCCATCATCAGAAATTGCAGCGACAACAGGAAGAGCATCAGCGCTTCTGGAATTTTCTATTGCAAGGAATTAAAGACTGACCTAAGGCGATTTCTCTTACTGCTGAAAACCCCAAGTCTCCTAAGCCTATTAATAAACTCAAAGCCACCCTCATTCCCCTTCTCTCTAGCTTCACAGCCCTTTCTCTTCCTTCGTACAGGGGCTGCTCTGCCCCAGCGCGGTTGCACCGAACTTGGACACTGCATCTGGCTCACTACTGCTTCTCTGAGCCTCTGCCCATTTGCCTGTCCTGCCATGCTCATCGCGACTCAGGATCTCATGCCCTGAGCCCTCCCGGCAGCCAGTGCACACCCATGAGTACTCCTCGCCCAGCCGGTGAGAGTCACGGCTTCCCCCTTCTGAGGCCCTGGCCACACGCCTCAGTTCGTCACTGCAGGTCCCTTCAGCCCTTGTGTGCGGACCGTCCATCCCTAACCGCCCCTGCTGGGGCTGCTCCAAGGATGGAGCCTGGGATTCGGATCCTCAGAGAACCCCAGAGACGTGGCTCCCAGACACTGTGAGGACAGCAGGCTTGGAGGGAAGGTCCCCGCACCCCTGCTGTGGGATGGATGACACCAACAGCCCTCCTCCGTCTCGGCTGTTCAGTACCTATAGGGGAGTCAGTGAGCTTCCTCCATGATCCTTCCATCTTCACGCTCATGCTTCCAGGACCACCTAGCTGTACTCCTTAAAATTTTGTATGCGTTCCGCTTCTGTAAGCTTCATTTTTTCCCCCTTCCTATTTAAATAGGAGAGATTTTCTGCTTTACCGTCAGAGCTGTAGAGAGAATCATGCGTGCGAAAGACCGCATCTGAAAGCTTTTAAAGGACACCCTCGGACTCCATGCCTTTCTCCGTAGAGCTCAGCTCCTAGGCTGGCCCAGCCTCACCCCCAGGGGCTTCAGATCTGTTCTTGACTCCAACCTAGAACTCGTGAGTCCCAGGAAGCTGATAAGGAAACTGCGTCATAATCAATCACCGGAGAGAGAACATATTGCCTCGGGAGATGGAGCCAGGGACCCCGGTTTCCAAAAGTTGTTTTTTCTAGTGACTTGAAATCAGCAGCCCAGCAACTGTAACCACCCACTCAGGTCCCTAAAACAAGCATCCCCTTTTCACACGACACAGCCCTCCGGATATTCGAGGGTGTAGTAACTTGTTCAAAGCGCAACAGGAATTCGCTATCTCATCACATTACACCGAAGTCGCTGCTCGAGTCTCTCCCCGAGAGCCTGGGAGCTCCTTGCCAACGGGGACTGGGTCGCACAAGTCCCAGGTGCCTGGCACAAAGTCTTTGCTGAGGAAAGCTGTCCTCGAGTGAGGGGACTCCACCTTCTGCCCTGCTGCGACACCGTCCCATCCTTCAGGCTGAGGAGACCCGGCCCCACACTCCCTGCTTCCCAGGTCAGCGCAGAAAAGCGGCGGCAAGCTGGCCAGCCGGTCAGCGGGAAAGGAGAAATGAGTGAGAAATCCCACTGAGGTTTCCCGCCTGGTCCGTCACACCTTTCCAAGCCCGCTGCCTAGCAAACAGCAACCTTCTTGGTTTACTTGAGGTCTCCCCGAAGCCACTCCATTCCGAAGCCGTCACCGGTCACCCGCGATACAGGCCACCTCGCTCAAGTGCTCTGACTGGACCCAGGGGCTCTTCCCCCGCCCCGCGGCCGCACCCGCTGGCCTGCAGGCCGGGCAGACTCGGCCTTAACAAGACAGCCACACTTGCGCCTCCCTGCTTGATGGACTAAGTGACTTCCAGAGATCCGGGGTGCCTGAGACAGCCAGACAGCAAAGGGGCACGGCTGTCCTTTCGATAGCACAGTTGGGGGCTCAGGATCACACGTCCAGAGGGAGATAAGGACTTCAGACGCTCTCTTCAATCCTGACGCGCAGAGATGCTGAAAGGCCGCGTGAGGCCTGAGGCGCCTAGCAGACTCATCTTGATGGATCCGCTGCTTTTCAGGGCCTACCTACAAGCCGACCCCCAAGGGGCCCCCGGCCGACCCCCCACCCCCTGTGGATTTTGTGAGGAAGGCAGGAGAGGGGAGGTTAGGATTTGATTGAGGAAACGGGCCATTCCACCTTCCTCAGCCAGCCTCCCACCTCTCCCTGCCCCTCCTCAGAGCACTGATCCAATAGAATGAATACTATTTAACTTATTCCTCGGCCCAGGTCTTCAAGGTGCTGGGCGTGAACTTGGAAACGCACCCTCATCAAAGATTTAGACTGTCTTGCTTGCTGACTTACCCTCAGAGTCCCCTTGCTCGCCCCACAACACTGTGACTCCAGGCTGGTGACCTCACCCGCCGCATATCTATGGTTAGGAGCCGGGCTCTGCACTAGCTCATTTAATCATTAGAACAATCCCTTGAGGCAGATACCATTATCCTCATTTAACAGATGGGAAAACTGAGGCTAAGAGGGGTGGAGTAACTTGTTCAAAGCACAATAGGAATTTTGAGCATTTGGTGAGCATTTGACCGCAAGTTCAAGTACTGGGCAGAGCAGACGCAGACTGTTGCAGGAACCTTTAACAAGGCCACAAGAATAGGAGCAAGCTTCCTGTTCCTGTTCCTCCAAATCGAGGAGGCTCAATTTGCAGCAGCCAGTGGAGGCTGGGAGAGGTGGTTGGCAGGGATTCTACTAATTCCTGAGAGCAATCCTTGGGCCTGTCTTCTCATAGTTTGCAACCAAGATGGTAGCACACACACATGCACGCACGCACACACACTTTCTAAAAGGGTGATAACATCACTGCAATTCCAGATCACATCTCTGGACGGCCAAACACATTCACATTGCAGCTGGTTGGGGCCCAATAACAGACCAAACCAACCGGCAAGGCAAGTTGCCCTCTTGACCCCAGTTCTGTATAATCTAGGGACATCACATTTCCTTCTGCAATTCATCGAACTTTACTGAACACCAGCTACATGTCAATACTGCAGGTGCTGGTTAAGAACTCACACTGAGTCAGACTGCCTGGAGTTTTCATCCTGGTTCTACCATTTGCTAGTTGTGTGATTTGGGGCAACTTAAAAGCAAAAAAAAAAAAAAATTCTAGGAGTTGCCGCTGTGATGCAGCGGAAAAAAATCAAACTAGTATCCATGAGGATGTGGGTTCAATCCCTGGCCTTGCTCAGTGGTTAAGGATCCGGTGTTGCCATGAGCTGTGGTGTAGGTTGCAGATGAGGCTCAGATGCCGCATTGCTGTGGCAGTGGTGTAGGCTAGCTTGGGCACTTCCATATGCCATGGGTGCAGCCCTAAAAAGCAAAAAAAAAATCCCTGTGTCTCAGTTTTCTCATCTGTTAAATGGGGATAATAATAGCTCCTATCTCATGTGGCTGTTATAAGGAATAAACAGAATCATCTACAGGTAAAATGTTTAAAATATTGTCTCACTGGGAGTTTGGGGTTAGTAGATGCAAACTATTACATTTAGAATGGGTAAACAGTGAGGTCCTACTGTATAGCACAGGGAACTATATCCAGTCACTTGTGGCAGAACCAGATAATAATATGAGAAAAAAATGTATATGTATATAGATGTATGATTGGGTCACTTTGCTGTATGACAGAAATTGACAGAACATCGTAAGTCAACTATAATTAAAAAAATTTTTTTAATGTTGTCTCCACATAGCTGGGACTCAGCTGAGACTAGCTACTTGGTGCCTGGTCTGGGAATGGTGAGAGTGTTAAGACAACAAATGAGGAGTGAACAATAGGAAATGCAGATGAAGGCCTAGGAGACCTCTATTCTATAAAAACTATTGTGAGCTAAGGAGACACACAAAGTGCTTACACACACACACATGCACAAGCCATGGTAGACAGAGGAACAGCCCCCAAAGAGGCCGTGTCCTAATCCCCAGAACCTATGAATGCGTGACCTTACATGACAAAAGGGAATTTATAGATATGATTAAGCCATGGATCTTGAACTGAAGAGATGCAATCACAGAGGTCTTTGCAAGGGAAAGAGAGAGGGAAGAGATGATGGACAGGAGATTTTGATGGTGGAAGAAGTTGGAGTGATGCATTTTGAAGACGGAGGAAGGGGCCGCTAGCCAAGGAATGGAGGTGGACCCCTGAAGCTGGAGACATCAAAGAAACAGATTCTCTCCTACGGCCTCCAGGCAGAGCCCATCTTTATCAACATCTTGATTTTAGCCCACACTTCCCATTCTGCACTTCTGACTTCCAAACTGGATGGGAATAAATTCGGGTTGTTTCAAGCTGCTGAAACTTGTGAAGGCAGCAGTAGGAAACTACTACACATGCCTTTGGTCTCATGAGCTGTATTCCACAAAACCTTTTATTTTCACCAAAGCCACTTTCTAACTCATTATGACTCATGTCCCTACTTCCCAAAAAAGGTGAAGTGAAAAGTTCTGCTTCCAGAAAGAAGTGTTCACTTCAATGGAACTGGCCTCTCAAAGGGCTCCTTGTGTTCCCCACTGTGACAGAACTAGCCTTTTTGGAACCACGGAGCTAGGGAAGATTAGAACAGCCCGCCAAACACCACGCCAAACCAACAGGATACCGACTTTCTGGAAAAGCCTCAGAGTACCAGGACCCAACCATTGACAACAAACAGTAGCATCGCTTTACATAAGCATGACTTTCTGTGGCTTTCATCACATTTATATACATTGCCTTTTGATTCATCCAACCTATAAAAATAGCCTGATCAAAACCACATCCTCAGATAGTGACAGATCCAGAACTGGAAGCAGATCTTTTGTCTCTAAAGCCAATTTTCTTTCCCCCCAGAGAAGGATACACCTCATGGGTGGGTGGCTGAGAGAACAACGGATCCCCTGTGATACCCACTCTATGGCTGATGTGACACCCCTCACACACCCACCACCCTGCTTCTCAGAGGTCACCATTCCAACTGGCCTATCGACAAATGGGCTTCAACTTCTATGGGTGGAGATGCAAACAAAGGAAAGGAAAAAAAATACATACCAAGGAGCTAATCCAGACCACAAACCAGTCCATTCCTCCAGAAAACAAAGCCAAAGCCTTGTTAGAAATCTGTTTCTTGGAGAGCCTGGACTCTGGGAAGGAGCCTGGTCTAGAAAAAGGAAACTATGATCAGACTGGGAGTCAGAACGTCTCAGCTCTGCTTCTGTCACAGCCCAGGCGTTGGTCTTGAAAAAGTCATCTCATTTGCTCGTCTCATTTGACATTATATAAAAATGGGAGCTGTACTAGAAGAACTCCGCTAGCAGTTCCGACTGGACACTTGTGAGGTGCCACCTCTGCAGGTTTTTTTCCAAGTAGGACCCTATTTCAACGGAGACACTCGAGTCATTCTCAACCTAGGGCAGGAGCTTTTCTTGAGCTTCTTCACTGTGAAGCAAAACCTACCTTCTGTCATTACGTGACTCGCAAGCCAGGAGCAAGTGATTGCTATTATGTAACTAAATAGTAGGAACTGTCTCGATTATGAACATTCCCCCACATTTCTTGAGCACGTGTGTCTGTCTACCCTTTCTGCAATCTACAGCTTTCACAAGGTATTGTGGTCAGGACACAGTTCATCTTCACAACCTTTGGCAACTCAAAAACCACCACTTACCAGATCACCTAAATTTAAGACCATATATTCTGTGTCTGCATTTTCAGAGTCTTCCAACTTCCCACCAACAGACCACCTACCATGTAAAATACAACTTCCCTTTCTTTGGAATAAATGTACTTTCTCCAACCTTGATTCAGGTACCCGCTCCCTGCCATCCAAGATCTTCTGCTTATCTCCTCTTCCATCTTCTTTCATCTATTATTTCCTTCCCAGTCACCCAATAAACCCACCATCCATTCATATTCCACACCACCCCCCTCGTCTCCGGGTTGTTGCTGAACGCAGACAGACCTGAGCGTACAGAACGACTTGCAATGACTTAGGAGACTGGAGAAACCTTCCCTTAGGGACAGAGAAGACGCTCCAGCCCCTGACCACCAGCCTCCTCCTGGATCTAGATGTCTTACAGACAGAGCATAGATGCCACCCAGCACTCCTTGATGAGCTGTTCCTGATGGGGAGGCGGTGGTGGCAGGGACTTACAGCAGAGAGCAAATGACAGAAAACGAACACGTGGCAGGGTAAGATCTCAGCTTCTTGACCCGTGAAATGGGGGAACCGAGAAGGCTTCTCAGTGCTTTTTCTGAAGCACTTAACACGTGGACTGGCACACAGTAAGGATGAGGAAAGAAATGACTGAAGTGTCACACCAGCAAGGATAATCGGGTGACCTCAGGCCGAAAGGTCTCCAAAAGGACAGGTTTCCAAAAGGACAGGTAAGCTCAGCTGTGATGTGGATGGGACTGGGGGACTGGTACTGAGGCAGGGCGGGGGAGGGGGGCGGTAAAATCAACAAGCGGAACTTAGCGGGGTCGGGGGAGGTTCTAAAGGGCAGACGATTCTTCCATCAGAGATCAGAGATTCCAGATAATCTGCCTACTCAGTCAGAGCTCAGTCAGCAGTCTGAGTGTCAGAGGGCAGATTGCAGCTCTCTATGGAAAGCGCCGTCAGAGAGCTAGGCAGGATCTCAGCGCCCTGGTCCTGCCGTGGAAGCTGATGAGAAGCACCAGAAACCCTCCAGGTAGACTTTGGAATCTTCCTCTGAGAACATCGCATACAGCCAACAACTGTACCCACTTTGGAAACACAAAAGGAAATGGGCATTTTGTTGATCTGAATCTCTGATGTGAAATTCTCTTCCTCCCCGCCCTCCTCCAGGACGTCTCGCGTGCTATTCTTTTCCGGTCTCTAGAAACATTTCTCTCAGCCTCCTCCACCTGTTCTTTGTCTTCTCCCTGCCAGCTTGTCCCCCACGGTTCTGCCCTGGGGAGTTGGCTTCTTTTTTGCTTTACACTCTGCCTGGTTCATTACACCTACTCCCATGCCTTCTACAACCATAAACACCCAAATCGGTATTTCTAGCCCTAACCGCTCCTCTGAGGTCCGGATCCTCATTGCCAACTGCATCTGTGCCTGCCTCTCCAGAATCTGGCCCTTGTGAATTTGAATCCAAATCCTATCAGTCTTTCACCTGGACTATTACAACCACCTTCTCGCTGGCTCCTGTGCCTAGGTTTTCCCTGCTCCATTCCATTCTTCATACTGACTTTTCAGCCTGAAGGCGTTATTTTCCATAACCTCGAGGAACCGATCTGGCCCCACTCCTTCTCATCTCTCACTACGCTTTTTCTACCTCCTTCCCGCCGATATCCAGCCAAAAGAAAAAAAAGGGAAAAAGAAAAAAAAATGAGACAGCAGATGCCATGGGTTCAGCACTCCAGCAACCCTGTGTGGTTCTGCACGTGTGTGTCTGTGTTTAAAGCGACTGTACACAAAAGCAGCCATTGGAGGCAGGTTTCTTTCCTTCTCTCTCTGTGCTTCCTGCCCAAGATAAGAGAACAAACGTTTAGAGAGCAAATGCTCACAGTAAATATTTCTGAATCCGGCACCCTCAACACGGAAGTAGGATTCTCAACAATCCTGCTACCTGATTCATGGAGAAAGAAGGCTTATCCTGAAAAGAAATCTGAAACATTTGGCTGCCTCTGGCCATCTGTGCTGTCAGCTCCCCCTTGATGTTCTCTGGATGGCTGTGAGCTGCGATAATGGTGTTTCGTTCAGCTTCCCACTGTGTGTGGCAATGTCTGGTCCTGGTGGAATTCATTGCCACTGTTATTTTACGTACGAGAATGTTTATGCTTCCACTGGGGCAAAGTAACACAATGGGAATTGTTACACAAACAGCTGGTGACTCTGCAGAAGGGGAGATGTCCCTTTAAAAAGGTGCCAAGGAGCAATTTACTGGCCCCAGGGTCTGGTCTCAAGGCACCAACCTCCTCTTTCCTTTAACCAGCATTTTGGTTCTATTTTACAAGAAAGCACATTATGTACCAATTTGAAAATTATGCTAATGCATACTAGTTAGACGACTCCCCACCGTTGTAATTGCCTCATATCTTTCTTTCTTTCCGTTTATTTACTCTTTAGAATATCAATAGTCCTGAAGAGTTTTCTTTAAAAGGAGGAGAATTTGACCATACAGCACTGGGGGAAATAAAACACAACAAAAACAGAGAAGCCAAACACTCCGGAACAGAAAAGCATACATGGAGCAGTGAAAACATCCTGTGAAAAACAAAAACGCTGTCCATGTCGCCCCTGAGTCACCAGAACTGGGACTCCAGAGGTGGTTGACTTCAACCCCTTTTACAGATGGGAACACTGAGGCCCAGGGAAGGAAAAGGATGGAGGCGAGTCCAGCCAACAAGTGAGAGCAGAGTGAGAGCCCAAAGCTAAGGTCTGAAAGAAACATGGTTTTGCTTCCAGTGCACACCACCCCTGGGCTCTCTGCAGGGTAGGAGCCAAACCCTGTAGACTATCTGTAGAGAATTACTCACCCAGGCTGAGAAAAGGCACACCTGCTCCTCAGAGAGTTGCTGCGGAGGATATGCAGCCAGCTCGAGCAAGTGGCTGACTTCAGAGTGCCAGGTGGCGGAACTTGACATTCATCTTCTCCTCCCTCGAACTGCACAGTATTTAATAGGATACTGTGCACACAGTAGGAGCTCAGACAATTTCTGGATGTTCATCCGAGGCACCTCACCATAAGCCTCATCCTTTTAATTAGCAGGTGGCAAAGAACACGACAGCAAAGTCACCAGGGAAACGGGATGTTAGTGAGATGGACCAACAAGGAAGGACACTGCCTGTCATAGCCTGCGCTCTTGGCAGAATGGTCCAGAGGACTAAGGCCACTGCTACATCCATCCCTCCAACCTCCAGGGAAGAGAAAACCCAGAGATTCTCTCCTAAGACTCTGGGGAAACACCCAGTGGCACCTAGAGCAACTTCCGATGAAGAAGACAAGGGCTTTCAGTCCTACGGGGGCCACAAGCATGTCATTCTCTCAACAGGGACTCGGTCCTGCCTGGGACTGTGGCCGTCACAGGGCAGGAGCCATTCTTCAGTGTGTCTTTGTTGTCTTTCTCTCCCAGGGCTGGAGTCTGATTCCATTTGAGACGAATCAGAGGACAACCATATGGCACTCCTAATCCCTAGCCTGGCCATTTAGTTGTGTCAGCAGTGTGGGTGGCCCTGGCTCTGCTCAGGGCTGCTTCGCCTGGGCTGGCAGCCCCGGGGCACTTTGCAGAGGTGAGATGCAGGAGAACAGGACCCAAGCCGGCCGCCTCTGCTCCGCACTTGCCACTTCATGACCAGGACTCAGTAAGGAACAGAGAGATGTGAAAGTTGGGGGGCAACCCAGGAACCCCGGGACAAAGGGAGTTGTGCGGAATGAAATCACACCTCTCTCCTGACAGAGGGATTACAGGCATCCCCCAGTCGTTCTGTACCCTTAAGTACCTTTAACCCTCAAAACCAAGCTAAGTACGCCATCGCTGCAGACAAAGAATGTCGCCTGCCTTATCTGTAAACAAAGGATGTTGGGGCCATCAAGCGAACAGCCTCTGCAGCCGCCCCCCAGGGGTGCACCTGCGGAGACTCAGGTTGGGAGAAAAGCAGGTTACTGGCCCTAGATGGTTTAAGTCCATATCAAAGGAACGATTTCAATGAGCCCAGACTCTTGCGTTTTTCCATATACATAGAAAAGCGCTCAGTTTGTTTACTTGAGATGTCTGATTTTCTGTAATTGGCAGTAATCTGTTGCTGTTCGGACTACCTGGGTTTTTGTGGAAAAACTCCCATCTATCCTGGCTCCACCCACACCTCTTTGGAACAGCCCCTCAGAGTGACCTGAGGGCCCGCCTCCCGGGCATGGATTGCAGCAGGTCTCCCAAATAAAACCAAATTCTCAACTTTGAGGTCTCCCCCCCCCTTTTTTTTTTTCAGTTGACATTGTCAATGTGGTACAAACAGGAGAACCGAGGCTTCGGGCACTCAGCAACTTGCCCAAGATCCCCAGGTGGGAAGAAGCAGAGCTGGGACTCAAACCCAGGCCATCCCAACAGCTGCCAGGACTTAGATGCCTCCATGTCGGGCAGAGGGTGGCTCAGTCTCCCCAGTTCCCGGCTGCCCAAAAAAACAGCGACACCCGCTCACACACACACATCCCAGACGCCTGCTAGGATGGGGGTGGCACTGGGCTGCACCGCCACTGTCAGCTGCAGCAGCAGAGCTGGCAGGAGACCCAGGATTCCCTAGGCATCTTGCCGCTCTGAAAAGCAAAGCCTTTCGTTCTGAGCATTCTTGTCCACTCAGTGATAAGCAGTTAGAATTTGAGGCGGCTGGGGGTGGGGTGGTGACAAAAACCACAGAACTGCCACGAGGCAGGATACTCTTCACTCTCTGGGGCACTTAATCTTCCGAACCTCAGTTTTCTCCTGACATGATCAACGTCCGAAACTTCCTAGTGATTATGCGTATAAATCTGTTTTGCCACCGCTCGAGGGGGCTAAGAGTCTCGGGCAGTAGCAGGAAATAACAGGGAACTTTCACAGACATGCATGAGGGCTTGTAATTAACGGTACCAGCACGTCCAAATACATCAAGATCTACTCAGCAGGAAAAGAAGACAAAGTACTATTCCACGCAACGGGGATGAGTCTCTAAAATATTAGGAACGGAGCCAGGCAGACACAGGAGTGCACGCTGTGGGATTCCACCTCTGTGCAAGTCTAGGAAATGCCGGCTGATCTCTAGTGACACAAAGCAGATGGGTGGCTGCCCAGGGGTAGGGGTGGAGAAGGAACTGACTGCCCAGGAAACTCACAGGAGCGATGGACATGTGCTGACTTCCCGAGGTGATTCCACGGGTACATTCATGTGTCAAACCGATCAACCTTGAACTAGGTTTAGCTTATTGTACATAAATTATACCTTGATAAAGTTAAAAAAGAATCTTTCCTTTTAAGCCAGGTCCTCCGGGTAGCCTGGAAAGTTCACTGGACTTGCAGTTTTAACCCAAGGAGGTCATGGCAACATGGCCCCCCATAGGGCAAGACCTTGAGCTCCTCCAAGGCTCGAGTCCCCTCATCATTTTTTGTATATCTTGCTTTTTAGGGCCACATCTGGGGCATATGGAAGTTCCCAGGCTAGGGGTCGAATCAGAGCTACAGCTGCTGGCCTTCGCCACAGCCACAGCAACACTGGATCCGAGCCTCATCCTCCGCCTACACCACAGCTCACAGCAACATCAGGCCCTTAACCCACTGAGCGAGGCCAGGGATCGAGCCCACGTCCTCATGGGTATTAGTCAGGTTCTTAACCCACAGAGCCACAAAAGGAACTGCAGGTCTTCTCATCTTTAAAATGATGCTTTTACCACGTGTTTGATCTCAGAGGACCGAGGTGCTGATCGAGGGGGAGATTCAGTGCACGCGAGAGGAATTTTTTACCCAGAAAAATCACACACGAATGGAAAGGAGTACCACGTGGGCACACGGTCACGATAGGGGGATTAGAGACTTCCTTGCCCTGTCCACCTACAGGATTCCTTCACTCCGCGTGGGTCCCGGTCTGCCTCCCCTTTCTGCCCAAGGTCCCTGGGAAAGCAGCCACAGCCCCGACCCCAAATCAGCCACGACTCGGAGGCTGAGTTAACCAGATGGAGGAGACCTAACACCAACCACCAGGACGCTGGGGAAGGCCAGGGAAACTGGATACTCTGATTCATGGGCTCTGCAAGATGCCTCTCAGTTCCTTGTGTCGCCAGCCCTGAGCTGCTTTTCTCTTTGGGTAGTGAGGCGTAGCTAACGCAGCTGACTGTCCAAAGCCAAGTCAAAGGCGCTTCTTCCAGCTCTTTCCTTCTGCCACACTCCTACTCTTTCAGTAGGCTTTGTTCAAAGATGAACAACCTAAAAACGGCACACGTAAATCCTTGCTGGAGACCTCAGCCAGCTTCTCACCTCCTTCTTCTTCCTTCAGCCCAACACAGTAAAACCCAAATCATCTCCACCTTGTGTCCAGATTTAATTTTTAACTTTTCTATGCCCCTTCCTGCCCGTATATGAGCTCATTCTGTCTTCACAAAGCCTCGTGGGTAACACAGGACGGACACTGCCGCGCACAGCTGCTGATCAGGAGACGGAAGGAAAGGGTTCAACGGAGACCTAAATGCAGCGAGTGTCAGACACCGGACTAGGACCCAGGGCACCACACCCCCGCCACGGTGTCCTTTTGTAAGACTCTCTTTCTCAACTGTTAGGAAACGTTTGAGAGCATTTGCTGCAGACACAGTGCTAGCCACAGGCAGCCTCAAACAAATGGAACCAAAACAGACAGGCTAGAGTTGTACTGGCGGGGCCTCCTCAGATTCAATTTTCAGGGACTGCTCCCACAGTTGCCCCCAGCTGCAGAGGAGAGGAGGCAAAGAACCTCGCTGGCCCCCCAAAACCAGAGGCCAGCAGTGGGGGCAGGACAAATCAAGCAACATTCCATCAGGTTGTCTGTCTTCTCGGGTAACTCACTGAGCCCCCTCTTGGCCCCAGGCCGTGCCCGGCACACAGACTCTTCCTTTTCCTCCCGACCAGCCTCCCTCAGTCTTGACAAAGCTGGGCCTTTATTTTTAGCACTTTGGGAAAAGGGAAGAGCTAAGGGCCTAGAAAGAAAAAGGAAGGGATAGGCCATCGTGGCTCCTTGAAAGCTTCCTTCCTGAGGCCTAACACCTCCTTGCCTTGTGCTTGCGTGCGCGCACACACACACACGCACATGCACACACACACACGCGTGTGCACACGCACGCATGCACACGTGCACACGCCCCACAAAAACAGCCACTTTTCACTCCTTCTCCACGTGGCAGGTTCTACAGCAGCATCTAAGTTGTACCGAAGGTCACGGGGTGGGATGGAGACAAACCAAGCACAGCTCCGGGGTGTAATGAGCTAGAGGAACATACCCCGAGGTCACCCTGCTCGCTCAGAGAAGGTCACAGGGTGGGATGGAGACAAACCAAGCACAGCTCCGGGGTGTAAGAGGAACATACCCCGAGGTCACCCTGCTAGCTCGGCTGCCTCTCCCATAGCTGTCAGCCACTTAACAAGCCTGCACTAATTAATCCCATTCCCCTCACAGGGAGGCAGCCGGGCCCTGAGGGCTTGAGCCACTCCTCCAAGAGCAGAGCAGAGCTCAGGCTGGAATGCGACCCGGGCCTTGCAGGCGTCGGGGATCCCGGGAGGGGGGGGGGGCCCACCCAGAGCCCAGCAGAAGGGTCCTTCTTGCAGCGGCACAACACCAGACGTAGTGGCAGCCAGAGAGGAGACCACAGCTGTCAGCCTTGGCTGCCACCATCTCCTCCAAAGGGCCATGTTTCAGACCTCGGTCTCAGCTCTGCTGAAAGCATCGCTGCCCATCCTGCTGAACCCCGGAAGCCACCACTGCTCGCTCCCACCTTCTGTTTCCTCAGGCTCCTTCCTCCGGGCTTAAGGACTAAGGAAGAGGCTTCTCAGAAGCTAAGCCCGAGGCCTTAGCTCTCTCTCTCCATGCAGCACTCCAAAATGAAAAGGCCACTCTCTGGGACCTCAGGTGCCCCAGGCAGAGGTCTCTCTTCTTCCCGATTAAGTTACTAAGAGGGAGGCAGACCCAGTCAGCCTCTCTGGGCTGGAGTAGGAGAGCTGCCAGGCTGGGTAAGGAGTGGACTAGATGGAGTGACCGCCAAGGGCTCTGACCCTTGGAGGCAGAGACTCTGAGGAGACAGAACAGCAGACGCACCCCCTCCCCAGGCTGTTTCTTCACAACCCACCCTGTCACCTCTTCAGTAAAGAGAAGCAGTGCTAGTAATAAGAGTAGCTGTGACAGCCAGAATAGTGGCTCCTCTAAAATATTCATGCCCTAATCCCTGGAGGCTGTGAATGCCATTGTAGGGCTAAAAATGTTTTCTTTTTTTTGTAAGTGTGATTAAGTTAAGCATCTTGGGATGGTAAGTTTTTTCCTGAATTATCTGGGGAGGCTCTAAATGCAGTCGCAATGTCTTTATAGGAAAGAGGCAGAGGGAGATTTGATAAAGAAGGGAGAGGAAGCAGTGTGACCGGAGAGGTGGAGACTGGAGGGTGCAGCCACGAGCCAAAGAATGCCAGCGGCCACCAGAAGCTGGACTAGCTCTTCTAGAACTTCTCGAGGAGGCACAGCCCTGTCAACACCCTTGATTCAGCCCAGGGATGCCAATTCAGGGCTTTGGGCCTCCGGAACTGTGAGAATAAATTTCTGTTTTAAACCACCTGCACTGTGGTAATGTGTTACCAGAGCCACAGAAACCAACACAGGAGCTAACACTTCAAGACTGGCCACTCTGTGCCAGGCATCGCTCTAAAGGTTTTACCCACATTAACACACCACCTCCTGGTCCTGGATGTGAGGCCTGAGCTGGGCAGGCACATGGCCTGGGTTTGAATCCCAGATTCACTACTCACTGTCGTAATCCTGAACAAGTTCTATAACCTCTCTAAACCACTGTTTCCCAGTTCATAAGACAGGCATACAATTACCTTTCTCGCTGGGTTGCTGGGAGGATAAAATGGATGATAAGTATAAAGCGCTTAGAACAGTATATAGTAAGTACTTAATAAATCCTAGATACTCTGAGATCTCAGGGATCAAACCAGCCCAAATTAAACCATCCTCCTAATCTCTGTCAAGACGTGGACAAGGCCTCCTGGGACCCAGTGCAGGAGAGAAAGTGTCCTGCTAAAGTCACTTTGAAAAGCAAACATAACAGCCTGAAGAATTCGGTTAAGGATTTCTTCCATCAATTAAGCAATTAACACTGGCCTTGCTGCAGAAGGACCAGAGGCCCGGGACGGTGCTGATTCTGCTGCCTTGCCCCACAGCCTGACCAGCCCCTACCTCCCTTTCTTAAGGCCAGCTGTGCACCAACATCACACGAAGGACATAACTCGCAGCTTCCACACCTGGCACGCCCCTGCAGAGCCCACCACATCTTCTCCTTGTAACTCTGGCATCAGGCACTGGAGCCCCAGTGCTAGGAAGTCAGTGTGGGAGGCAGAAAAGTCAGTCCATTTTTATGGCCTTCCGTGGCCACTCCAACATGTCCCAGCTGGCTGGATGGAATGATAAAACCAGGGGTCAACTCTGACTAAGAGGTTACAGCCAAGTTAGTAAAGAAAAAAGGTTTGCCCAGAGGCCAGGTAAGGGAAGCCTAAAGTTATCACCTGAAAAAAAAAGGGGGGAAACTTTTCATCTAGTTAGCCCTTTCTGGTAAAGTTTGCCCAACTCCCTTTCAGGTGATGTCATTCAAAGAAGCAGTGTCCCACAGGAACCCAGGCATCATGTCCCCGCCTACGAAATCTACACGCAAGGAATGAACCAAGGCAGAAGGGCATGGCCACCCGGCCTTGGCTCCTTCCCAGGCAGGGATCCCGCCCCACGGCCTGGGGTGGCCACTTGCGAACACTCCCGCTGCCCTGCTGCCCTGTGCTGGCGACTAGGCCTCTTCCCGGCAGGCTGCTGGGGCGGCCACCTGCACGCGCTGCTCTGCCCTTCCCGACCCCACCCTCCAGGAGGAGGAAGAGGGGAGGACGGCTCCCCCTCCTTACTCTCAGGCACCCACAGATTTCTGCACTGCCGTCACCACTGACGAGAACCCAGGTCTCCTGGGGGAATTGCTTCCCCTTCTCATTCCAGCCTCCCTATCAATGAACGCGCAGCAACCCCCACGCTCCCGCTCCTCCTACTCCGGTGGGAGACAGAACCCGAGCGCGACATCTGGAGCTGGAGCCGGCCTCCCTGCCCGCCGTCCCTTGCCCTTTCCCAGCCATCAGAGGATCCCAAGCCAGCCCGGTCGTTCCGGATCGACAGGGTGCCCGAATCCTCTGTGGGGCCCCGCCTCCCCGGGGGCTCGGCGCTGGAACCTCCAGGAGCCCGCGAGAGATAGGCTTAGCCCCACCCGCGGAGGCCGGGCGCCGAGCAAGGAACTCGGGACTCGAACCCGGTGCCCTCGCCCGTAGGCATCCCACGCCTTTAGACACGCTTCTCCGTAGGCAACCCAAGCGAGCCCCAAGACCAGCGCCGGAGCGCGGCGCCCTCCCCTGCTCCCCCGCCCGGAGGAGCCGAGTCTCCCGCCGCCTGCGCGCCCAGCCTGCCCCCAACAGGTCGTGGGCAGCGGGGAGCGCGCCGCCCGCCGGGCAGGCGCCGGGAGGCGAGCCGGAGCGAAGCCGAGGGCCGGCGGCGTGGAGCGGGAGGGGTCGCCGGGGCTGCGAGCCCGGCCACTTACGCGCGGGCGCGTGGGAACCCCATGGACAGGAGCACGTCCAGCGCCGATCCATGCTTGATGGTGCCGGGGCGCTGCTGGCGGTTCCTCCGCGGGGTGACTTTGCTGTACAGCTCCTCTCTCGCAGCCATGCCGAGCGGGCTGGGGTGGCCGTACTGAGCCATGCTCAGCGGCCAGCCATCGCCCGGGAAGGGGCCCGAGCCGGATGGTCCGGGAGGGCGGAGGGGGCTCGGGGACCCGGAGCCGGGCAGGCGGCGGCGGCGGCGGAGGCGGCGCTCGGAGCTTCCCCCGGTGCGGAGACTCTGACGCTTCCTGGTGAGGCCGCCGGAGCCAGAACGGCCCGCGAGCGCTTTCTGCCGGACGGGCCGTCAGCCACTCCGGCCCCGGGTGCCCCTGCACGGCGCCCGCAGCAGCCCTCTCTCCTCCGCCCCCTTCCTTCTCCTCTCCTAGCAGTCCGGGAATTTGCAATGAGTAATTTTTGAATGGATCAAAAAGGAAAAGGAGCCTTGTGGGCTGGCCCTGCCTCGCCTGTACGGGGGCCCCGCCCCTCTCTTAAAGGGGCAGCGAGGCCCGTGGCTGCTCAAGGCTGGGCACAAGCTGCAGCGTTCAGGTGCTTCTGAAAGAAGGATTCCAACCAGTGGGCTGCTTCTGTACGCTGATTGGTTCTGGAGAGTCACTGTCGCGCCCCAGCGTCTCCGTGGCTTCCAACGAGGGACAGCTGGGCCTCAAGACACCAGATCGACTCATTTCCTATGGTGCTTAATGGGGTTATTGATGGAAGCTGTGTGAACTGATGATGACGCTAATGGACCAGAAGGCTAACCCTTAAGGCCCGGATAAAAAGTTTTGTTTCCCAAAGACCCTGCAAGACCCAAAAGACTGTTAGGGCCGCTGAAGACCAAATTCTCATCAGCTGGCCAGAGGGCCACGCTGAAGACCTTCCGTGTTCTCCATGACCTGTACAGTGACTTCAGGGTAAAGAGTGAGACCTCTCAGGCCTGGGAGGGGAGAGGGGAGGAGGGAGAGCACAGGCGGGGAAGAAGGAGAAGAGGAAGGAAGCGGAAGGTGGAAGGAGGGTGGAGAAAGAAGGAACAGAGAAAGAACACTTTCTAATGATGACGTGTTCAAAGGGAATGCATTGATTTTCAATAGGAAGTGAGTATCCTTGCTAACACAGGGATTCAAAGAAAGACTAGATCATTACTGCTCAGCAGTGACAGATAAATATGTTGTATCCTAGGTTGGCCAAAACTATTCCTACCTCAAAGAAGGTGGAAGTCCTAGCCATCCCCGCTCCCCATTGCCCCGCGCCATGAAGCTGGCTTGGGGAATGTCAAAGCTCCTTCATTTGAGACAAACTTACAGTCCTAGTTAGGGACAGAGGCCCTACTTGGCATGATGAAAAAGGCACAGAGTAAACCCTAGCTGCTCTTTTTCAAATAATAAATTCTTATTATACCTAATATTTATAGGGCTCTTGTATGTATCAGTCATTGTAGTCAAGATAATCAATGAATTAACTCATTGAATTTTTATGACCCTATGGGATGTGTACGATTATTATCCCAGTTTACAAAAGAGAAAATTCATCTCAGAGAGGTTGAAGAAGGTCATAAAACTGGGAAGTCAGAGCCAGAGTTTATATCCACTGGGGTGCCTTAGGAAAGTCACTTCCGCCATCTATAGCCCCGTGTCCTTATCTGTATGCATCGTAGTAACCAGCCTTATACACGCTGGGCTCTCCAAAAATGTCAGCTCCTTTTCCTGCCTGTAGCATGGGGTGGGGGGGGGAGATGATGGCCAGCTTTTTTTTTTTGATGTTGCTTTGTAAGTCATCCAAGGGTTTTATCAGGGGAAATGACACAGCTTAATTCTCTTAGCCCAGAATCGGTTTTCTAAAGACTATCCAGTGGTGTTTGGAAGTGGGGAGATAAGGACTACTGGGCTTAAGCAACAATGTGCATAATTCTGTCTCCTGCTGTTTAAGGGCTGAGAAAAAGTTCCTTTTTTCTGGATTGGGGGGGCAGCTTCTGCTGGAGCAGAGAAAGTGAAGCCATGCAGAGGGCTTCTGCTGGGCATGAGGCAGAGCCAGAACTGGGCTGGGAAAACCATACTTAGTAGACTAGCTTCCTTGAGATGTCTTCGGTAAAGGATACCAGACCTCGCCCGATATTCTGAATTTCTTCCAGATCCCTGGGCTGAGAGTCAAATGATCTGGAGCCTAGTCAAGCGATAATGTCTGTGGAAGCACTTTGTAAACTGTAACCACTACACAAATAACTCAGATTTATCGACAATTTACTACACACTGATGCTGTTCTTAGTTTCTTACACATCTAACTCATTAATCCCTTGACAAGGCAACAAAGTAGGTACCACCATATTATTGTTGTCAACAAATGAAGATGTTGAAGCAGGCAGAGATCAAGCATCGTGTCCTAGATCACATGGCCAGTCAGTGGTAGAGCCAAGATTTGAGCCCTTAAAATTTGCCCAAAGAACCACTTACTGCCACTGTTATGATGAAGAGATGCCAGCCATTAAAATCACACGGTCACCTTTTTGACTCCTCCTGTTACCAAAGCTGACTCCAGTGCACTCACTCATTGTGCAGCAAAGCCAATCCACTGCTGCCGGGCTGTGGTGAAGGAAAGCACAGCGTTTACCGCAGGCTGCCAAGCAAGGCAGTTAGTGGGAGACAAGCTTCAGATGCATTCCAGTTTGATTTTTTTTGTTGTTGTTGTCTTTTTGCCTTATCTAGGGCCGTACCCGCGGCATATGGAGGTTCCCAGGCTAGGGGTCTAACAGGAGCTACAGCTGCCGGCCTTCGCCACAGCCACAGCAACGCGGGATCCGAGCTGCGTCTGCAACCTACACCACAGCTCACGGCAACGCCGGATCCTTAACCCAATGAGCACGGCCAGGGATTGAACCCGCAACCTCATGGTTCCTAGTCGGATTCGTTAACCACTGAGCCGCGAAGGGAACTCCATCCAATTTGATTTTTGAGTTAGGTTTTGTTTGTTTGTTTATTTTGTTTTCTTTTTAAGAAACACAAAAAGGTTGGGATTAATCGTCATCTTGTGACATTTTGGTGACATTTCTCAGAGTCAGGATGTCTCTGGTTTACAATTCTCTATCCAGGTGGTCCATGGCTCAGGGGCCTATTGACACGTCTTGCCCTGGAGAAGTCTGATTTTGCTTGTTAAGGATGATATCTGATGACACAACGGCAATTTAGTACTTCAGCGATGTTATCAACAGGAGCAATTTCAGTACATTTAACAATGTTATCGACCATAGCAATTTTAGTCATCTGACTCTGGTTAATTAGTGTTCGGTTAGCATAGGATTGAGGTCAGAGGGGACAAAAAAGGGAATAAAGTTTTAGACAGATTACTCATGAACTCCGTAAGGGAACTCAGTTTCATGGGGACTCGGTTTCACTCCTATGTCCCTTGACACAGAATTGCTGGATCTCTGCTTTTTTCTAGAAAAACTGAATAAATTGTCTTTCTCCCTCCTGGAGGCAAACTGTGAGAGGAAATGATAAATATAAAAATAATTTTAGGAGTTCCCTCTGTGGCGCAGTGGGTTAAGAACGTGAATGCGACAGCTCCAGTTACTGCAGGAATACGGGTTCTATCCTCTGTCTAGTGCAGTTGTTAAAGGATCTGGCAGCTGCAGCTTGGGAATGTTCATATGCCACTGGGGCAGCCTTAAAAGAAAAAAGAAAGAAAGTTTTGGGTAGCTTGGATAAAGCACTGGAAAACCTTAGATGCAAACCTCGTCTAAGGCACTTTTACAAAAATCCCAGCCTGGCCTTCCTCACCCTTCAGCCCAGTGCCCGCAGTCATTTTATTTAGGACTATGGCCCTTTGCTCTGCACCAGGTAAGGGGCTGGCAATTAAGATGCATTGTGCTTTAATAACATTGATTTTGAAAAGTTAGGGGAGGCTTTATAAATGTCCGTATTGGGAGTTCCCATTATGGCTCAGGGTAGATGAACCCGACTAGTATCCATGAGGATGCAGGTTCGATCCCTGGCCCCACTCAGTGGGTTAAGGATCTGGCATTGCCATGAACTGTGGTGTAGGTCAAAGATGAGGCTCGGATCCCGTGTTGCTTTTGCTGAGGCGTAGGCTGGCAGCTGCAGCTCCAATTTGACTCCTAGGTTGGGAACCTCCATATGCCATGGGTGCGGCCCTAAAAAGACAAAGAACAAAAAAGTTCAAGTTAGTTATATTACAAAGAGAAGAGGAATGACTGTCTCTCGGACAGGATGACTGGCAGCAGGGGGAGAGAGTGACCTTGCACAGCGAGGGAGACGACACGCCAGCGTCAAGCTGCTCCCTCAGAAAGGAAGCAAGTTGTCGTGTCCCCCGCACCCACGGGGCATGTCAGAATCCACCCTAGACCACAAACCTCTTGCTCATGTAAGCGCTGCTTAACTCCAGACCCACTGGCCACACCCACGTTTTTGGAGGTGGCAGCTCTTCCGACGTGGCCACAAGGATGCCCAGGATGGGCCCAATAACTGTTCCCATAATTTCTAAAGCATGTCCTGTGTCTTTGCCTTCTTCTCCTCTCTGTCATCCAGAAAGGGTCATGTGACTGGGTCACTTTGCTGTACAGCAGAAAATTGACAGAACGCCGTAAATCAACTATAATGGAAAAAATAAAAATCTTAAAAGAATAAGAAATGGTCAAGTGATTCCCTTAAGAACAGGCAGTAAAGGAGTTCCAATCGGGGCTCAGTGGTGACGAACTCAACTACTAACCATGAGGACATGGGTTCGATCCTTGGCCTCACTCATTGGGTTAAGGATCCAGCGTTGCCGTGAGCTGCAGTGTAGGACACAGACACCACTCAGGTCTGGTGGTGTGGCTGTGGCATAGGCCAGCAGCTGTAGCTCCGATTTGACCCCTAACCTGGGAACTTCCATATGCCACAGGTGCAGCCCTAAAAAGCAAAAAATTAAAACTGAAATTAAAAAAAAAAGGGACAGGCAGTAAAGTCTGCAGAATGTTTCCCCGAGGACTGGCATGTTGCTTTGGCAAAGGCACTTTTCAAACCACTGGGGATGACATTAGCCCCTAGACTACAAGGGGTTCCTCATGGCTGGGTTTTGAAACTATGTGGTAAGGAAAGAAAGGAAGCAGCATGGGAAGGTTCCAAAACTGCGAATCGAGACACCTTAAGTGCTGGCTGTGATTTCATTACCTTCTCTGCCCCCCTCTGGGACTCGGTTTCCTCCTGCCAAGTGAGGCGTTGGCTTAAGCTGGGGAATCCTAGGACTTTGCCAAGGAACCCTCAGCAACTCTTGCAGGCAGGGATTGGGGTTATCAGCTGAAAGCTGGGGAGAGCAAAGCAGGGTGTCCTCTCTTCCTCTTTGCAAAGTGGGTACATTTAATCAGTCTTATGTCTTGGGAGTTTTCTATAAGGCTTTCTGTGGGAAGATGGTTTAGAGGCTCAAAAAATATTTTGAGGAGTTCCCTGGTGACTCAGTGGGTTAAGGATCCGGTATCGTCACTGCTATGGCTCTGGTTTCTGCAGTGGCACAGGTTTGATCCCTGGCCTGGGAACTTCCTCATGCCCCAGGTACGTGGGAGTGGCCAAAAAAGTCTTTTTTTGAAAAGCACTTAAATATATGATCTTCAATGCCCAGGTTAGTTCTGAGAGACCATCACTTTAACAAGAAGGAGGAAAGTAAAAGGAGAATGGAGTGGGATGGGTGAAAAGGGGGGCCAAGGGAGCTGGGAAAGAGGGACAGGTGAGCTGTGGAGAAGCATCCACACAGGAGGAATGTTATGGTGAAACAGACTTTAAAATGTCATGCTGTTTCCTCCACTAGAAGTGAGAATTTAGTGACCTGACAGAGCGCTGCAGAGGAAATCGTATTTCAATATAAAGATATCAGGTCAACATGCCGTACACCTTAAATTCACATGAAGTTATGTGTTAATTATACTTCGAAAGAGTAAAAGTAACATTTGACAAAAGTCATGTCATTGCTATGTGGTCCCAGGCACAGTTATAACAGAGCTGAGGACCTGAAGACTCTTTCGCAGTCTTGAATTTGGCTGTAGGACTTAACATAGCACAGGGCATGTAGAAAGTCTGCACTTGTCCTTGCACAATTATTGATGGATTGTGCGACCTGTGAAGCTATGTCCTACGGTAAGAAAAAGTCAGGCTGAAGCAAAACTTGGAGCATCACTCCAAACCAGGAAAAAGAGGAGAGTTTCCATCGTGGCTCAGTGGGTTAAGAACCTGACATAGTGTCTGTGAGGATGTGGGTTTGATCCCTGGCCTTGCTCAGTGGCTTAAGGGTCCAGCGTTGCCTCAACTTGGATCCGGTGTTGGTGTGGCAGCTGCAGCTCCGATTCGATCCCTAGTCCAGGAACTTCTGTATGCCACAGGTGCAGCCCTAAAAAGGAAAAAAAAAAAGGCTTATATTTTTCTCACACATCGAAAAAATTAAGATCTTTCCCTCAAATGCAAAAGGAAGAAGGGGGGAGGGGGAGAGGGGAGCCTGTTTTCATTTCTTTTTTGCTCATCTCCGACCGAAAATCCCAGCATGTCTATTTTGGAATCCTTGTAGGAGACACTCCATTGTCCACGCTTCCTCCTAGTAAAGCCTCATCCCAAATGTCGCCGCCCAAGGCTCTGTGTCCCTGACTTGCCACATGACAATAGAAATGTTGGGAAAGAAATTACAAGCTTGAGAAAAAAGGTTTATTCCTCTTCTCATGCAACCTCTGTTTTGTTTACAAAAGGAAACGTACAGGCAACATAAGGGGGAAGAAATCAAATTAAGTAGCTATCAAATTAAGTAGCTATAAAAACCTAAATATGAGGGAAACAAACAAAAATAACCCCCAAACCCAAGAAACTTTGCTTTAAAAGAGTAGAAACAACAACCACTGACCAAAACACTTGGGAAAACAAGTTTTACTATTTAAAAATTCAGAATGGCTTCAGGGATTGCAAGATTTTTTTTTTTTTTTTTTTTTTGCTTTTGCTTTTTAGGGCTGCACCCATGACATATGGAGGCTCCCAGGCTAGGTGTCCAATTAGAGCTACGGCTGTCAGTCTACAACACAGCCACAGCAATGCAGGATCTGAGCTGCGTCTGCGACCTACACCACAGCTTACAGCAACGCCAGATCCCTAACCCACTGAGCAAGGCCAGGGATCGAACCCACAACCTCATGGTTCCTAGTTGGATTCGTTTCCACTGCGCCATGACGGGAACTCCCAAGATAAAATTTTTGAATATTTATTTTTAAGAATGCAAGTTTAAAACTCTGTAAAATGCATTTTAATGAATCTTTGTGGGTCTGTGTACATTGTTGTATATTTTTCCAAATCATACATAATACATAATATAAACATAAATAAATTATGACCTATACAAATAGGGAAAATTTGTATTGCAAAGCTATTTGTAGAATAACACTCTGGTCAGTTTGCTGTTTCTCTTTTTCTTTTTTCTTTTTCGGCCACACCCAGGCCAGGGACACAATCTGAGCCGCAGCAGCCACCTGTGCTGCAGCCCCAGCAATGTCACATCCTTAACCTACTGTGCTGGCCAGGGATCCAGCCGGTACCTCCACAGAGACAAGCCAGGTGATTCACCTACTGTGCCGCGGTAGCAACTCCCAGTTTGTTATTCCTTCCATCTTCATCCTGGAAGTTAAGATATTAAAAGTGCCGGTGGCTGCCCCCATGACCCGGTTGCTGGCCTACCTACCCAAGCCACCACAGGGAGTGTTTAGCTACATTTTATGACAAGTCCCCTTCTAGGACTGTGTTATAGGTTTGGGAAAGTAAGTAAAACGGTTTACCTCAGTTTTCTCATCTTTAAAATGGAAACAACATATACTCCATAGGGTTTTATGATAATTAAGTCAATTGTGAATAAGAAAGTACCAAGCAAGGTGGCTCGTGCTTGCTGAGAGCTTAATGAAACTCTTTGCCCAACTGCACTACTCACCTTCCCCTTCTCATGACGTCTGTGCAGTTTCTTGGTTTAATTAGACCTTAGGACTCTAGAATTCGACTAATCACAATCAGTGGTCCATATATGGCTCAATTTCAGCCATTTAGCTATTTATTTAATCAGTTCGTTTTTAATAATACAATAAGCTCCCACAAACTCCTCATCTGAAACCAAAGTCAGGACATTGGCAGTAACCAGCCCCTTACCAGATGACCGCTCCCATCCACAAGCCCATCCCCTGCCTCCCCAAGGTCCAGGTATCTCCATCCTGTATCCTATGTTCATCGTTTCCTTGCTTTCCTTTTTATATAATTTTACTGAATCTGTGAGTAGTCCTAAAAAGTATTCTTAAAAATTATTTTTAGCTGTTTTGATGCCACAAGGTATAACGCTGTTTGTCATCTTTTGGTATTTACTTTTTCTGCTCAATCGTACAGAGCTAGGGTATATCCATACCAGTGAATATTGGCTAGTTCATTGGTTCGGTTGCTTTATAAGAGTACATCTCCTGTTGATTCCTGTTTGGATTATTTCCAGTTTTCTGCTTTTATCATTCTGCTGCTATGACCACTCTTCATAGCTCTCCAGCTGCATGTATGCAATTACTCTTGGGTTATTTTAGGAGTAGAATTGCTGTGTCATCTTCGAAGGAAGGAAAGACAAAAATGTTTTCCAAAGTAGTTATACCAAGTTACATTCTCATGTAACTTGAAGATAATTCTTTGGTTGCCTATGGCTATAATTATTCTGTGTTCCAGACTATTCTACAAACCACTTCAGGTAATGTGGTCAGAGAGTTCAAGACTATGGGCTCTGTGTTTGATTTCTACCTTCTTCCTTATGAGACATGTGATCTTGAACACATTCCTTCACTCAGTTACAGACTGAACATGTATGTGCTCAGGACACAGACATATACAAGATAATGGAGTTCCTGCTGTGACAGCAAGTTAAGTGTCCAGCATTGCCACATCTGCGGCAAAGGTTCAGCTGGGGCTCAGATTCAATCCCTGACCCAGGAACTTCCATATGCTATGGGTGGGGCTGGAAAAGAAAAAAAAAAAACAAGATAAAATTCCTGTTCCCAAGGATCCTACATTCTAGTAGGAAGAGACAGGCAGTAAATGAGTATATGTAAATTCCATGCAATGATAAGTGCTATAAAGAAGGACAACAGAGTGATGTGCTTAAAAGTAACATAGGGTCAGGGACTCCCTGAGCAAAAATGGGTTGGGGAGGTCACCTGTGTGAAGGTGACCTCAGAGATAAGATCTGAATAAGAAAAAGGCAGCCAAATGAAGAAGCGGAGGGGAAGCGTTTTAAGCAGAGGGCACAGTAAACGCAAACCACTGAAGGTGAAAATACTCAAAGGAACATAAAGAAGGACAGTGAAGCTGAAGCACAGTGAGTGAGGGGAGAACTAAGCCAGGCAGTGGGGAGTCAGAGTCCATTATTAAATTTTCAGGAGTACTCAGAGCCAGTTGTTAAACCATCAGTAGCTGGAAATCAGCCACAGTGGGAGTATTTACACAACGGAAATTGGCCAGTGCTTCCCCAAGGCTTCTTCCCCCTGAGAGCGGGAGAGGGTGTAAATACTACTCAACCGATGTAGTTCAAAAGTGAGCTACTCCACCTCTCAGAACCCAGTCTCAAAGAGTTTTGCTGCGAGAATTGAATGAGTGGGTTCACATGAAGCACAGGACACAGGAAGAGTGCTCAGTGACCACAGAGTGCTTGCCTGCTCCTGCCAATTTTCCTACTCCTTTTCCAGCTTCCGTGCCCTCCAACAATCTGTTCATATCGATTCTTGGAGGCAAAAGAACAAATATATATTAAGTGGTCACTGTGGGTTAGGACTCTCACATATCACTATTTCAACACTATCGGGCAGTTATCTATACGGGCAATTTACTGATAAACCTACTGAGGTTCAGAGAGGTTGTGCAACTTGCCCAAGCTCACACAGCTGCTAAGCGGTGGAGCTGGCATTGTAAACTAAGACATTTGAATCTAGCCTCAGGGCATATTACAATTAATATTGATTAAAATATTTTAATAGGCAACTCATTTCTAGGATACTTTATTTGGATGTGCTAATAAATGAACCAAAGACCTGCTAGAATCCACAGGTCAAGACTGTTCAAAGATATGTCGGTAAAAAAGGTTGTGACAAAACTGGCATTGAAGTAAACTTTATTAAACGCACCATCAGGAGGCTAACAAGTAAAAGACAAACAGAATTCTTCCCTCTGGTAGTTTTCCCTTCTACGGTAACTGAATACCTGCTGTATCTGGGCAATGGGCTCAGAGATAGTGGTGACTTCAAGGTGTGCAAAGTCTAGCAGGACACAGGCCTGACCAGTCCATGACAACACAGGCTAACCGAGAGACGGGACGTCTGCCTTAGTTGCCGCAGGGGTGGATGGAGGGAGGGTGCCTGGAAGAGCTTCCCAGAGAAGTGACGACTGAGTTGGATACTGGAAGATGAATGGAGGCTACTTAGACGTGGAATGGGAAGACAGGGGTGGAATGGGGCTGGACAGCAAGAGAGGAACGAAAAGATGTTCCAGGCTGAGTAAACGCCAAGTGCAAAGGTCAGAGGTGGGAGAGGTCAGGTGCATGGCAGAAGCACAGGGTTTTGGGGGAAACGGAGGCAACTCAGATGTTAGAACAGGGTTGACGAGTCTGGGTCACTGTGGAACCAGACGTCTTTATAGGTGGCATTTCCTTAGATGAAGCCTGTCCACCTTTGATTCTGTATTAGGAAATCCATCACTACCCAGTGACTGGGTTCATAACCCCGAATCACATAGAATCCACAGTGCTATGGATTTTGTTCCCCCCAAATTACTATATTGAAATCCTAACCCCCAAGGTGATGGTATTACGAGGTGGGGCTTTTGAGTGTGCTTAAGTGCTGAGCCTTCATGAGGGTGGAGCTCTTGTAAAAAAGGAGCCCATCGGGAGTTCCCATTGTGGTGCAGCAGAAACAAATCCGACTAGTATCCATGAGGATGCGGGTTCAATCCATGGCCTCGCTCAGTGGGTCGATTCGGCGTTGCTGTGAGCCGTGGTGTAGGTCGCAGACATGGCTCAGGTCCCACGTTGCCATGGCTGTGGTGTAGGCTGGTGGCTATAGCTCCAATTCGACCCTTAGCCTGGGAACTTCTATATGCGCCCCTAAAAAGCAAAAACAAAAAAAAAGGCAGGAGAGCTCCCTTGCCCCTTGCCCCTTCTACCATGTGTTCTCAACCCAAAAAGGACTCACTCAACTGAGCTGACACTCTGATCTTGGACATCTAGCCCCCAGAGCTGTGGAAAATAAATTTCTGTTGTTTATAAGCCACCCAATCTATAGTATTTTGTTTTAGAAGGCCAAATGGACTAAGACCCAAAGGAAAAAAATCAGAGTGACATCTCAAAATATTGCTCATTCTTCAAGCTCAACCCAAAGTTCTGAAATGTCCAAGAGTCTTCCCAGACTCCCAGCTACTGAAACTCAGAGCACTTTTCAAATCAAGTCTCATGGATAATTTATAATATGCTGCCTTTTCCTTTTCCTTTCATGTCTTCATTCTCTCTCACTTTTAAAATGTCAATTCTTTTAAAATTATAGGCACATAAATCAACTATAATAGAAAAAATAAAAATCTTAAATAAATAAACACACTTAAAAATTATAGGTGCAATATAGTAAGGTATTTTTTATCATAAAATTAATGTCAAAAGATAAAGATGGAAAAAGAATCATTTCAAATAGAAGCGATCAAGGGTAACATTTTAGTACATTTTCTTCTACTGTTTTTCAGTAAAACTGATGATCAATGGTCAGGCCTGGTCAAACTAATTCTAAATTACTTGCGAGTGGGGACTGTTCACTATCACTATATCCTTTTTACCTCCCAGGTGAACCCCTTAAATATCTGTCATTGATAGAGACAATACTCAATAGATTATGAGCTCCCAGCTAGTTGCGACCACAGTACAAGGCTGAGGAGGGTATTAATGCGGACTTGATTGAAAATGTATGCCCTTCACGAGTAGTGTTGCAAAAATGCCCAGAAGAGTAGAGGACATAGTCAGACTTGTCAACTTCAAAAATCCACACTAAGTCTTTCCACAAATGTGTCTCTTTAGAATGGAAATCACCAGGGCTGGCCAGTATCCTAAGGGGATGCTGGGTCCACCCCTTGGGGAGGGGAAGGGGTGGCCAGACTATCACCCGGGAAAACAAAGGCAAATTAATACAGCAAGGAATAGATCACCTTCTTTCCTTCTCGTCTCCTTTTTCCTTCCCAGCGTCCCCCGGGGCAACACAGATGCTTCATCTCTGGAAGAATCTGAATGTCATTAATTTCCATGGCTGCTATAACCAGTTTTCAAAATCTGGGTGGCTTAAAACAGTAGGAGTTTATTCTCTCATAATTCTAGAGGTCAGAAGCCCTAAATCAGAGTCACTGGGCTGAAATATAGGCATCTGCTAGACTGTCCTCCCTTCCAGAGGTTCTGGGTGAGAATCCGTTCCTTGTCTCTTCCAGCTTCTGGTGGCTGCTGGAATTTTCTTGCCTTATGGCTGCATCACTCTGATCTTTAAGGCAGCACCTTCAAATCTCTCCCTGCTTTGTCTTCACATCACCTTCTACCCCGGATGAGTTTGTCTGAAATCTTTTGCCTCTCTTTTATAAGGACCCTGGGGATTGCAAGTAGGACCCATGAAGAAAATCCAATATCATCTCTCCATCTCAAAAGTCTTAATTTAATTACATCTACAAGACCCCTGTTTTCCTTCCAAGGAACATTTACAAGTTCTAGAGATTAGGACCTGGTATCCTGGCGTGGCCATTATTTAGCCTAGGACACTAGCAGTCCTTAGAGCGACTAATTTTGAGGCTGGATGAACTTTGGAGTTCAAGAGTTTTTTCAACCTCCTGATCTGGGTTAACGGGAGTAAACAAGATTATGGGGAGGGGCAGGAAATGAGTAAGTACATCGTCCTTTCCCAATTCTCTTGGAAAAGGGCACTGTCCACAATTTATGCTCTTCCCACTGCCTGGAACTCTTCCTTCCCCTTCTTCTAAGGGGCCCTGCCTGACCTCACCTGCCCTCCTTGCCCAGACTGCAGAGATGAAATCTGTACCCACCTTGTCCTCCCTGTCCCCTTTATCATAGCCCTAAGCACAGCGAAAGGCGTTTCAGGTACTTAAGGCTTACCTCCCACGGGAGGTAATGTGAGCTCCGTTACGCTCCATGTGCCTTACCCGGAGTTGTGCCCTTAGGGCGCTGAATTGACTTGCATCGCATTCCAGCCAGGATGTGTGAGCAGCCCGGTGAGCGCATGCGCAACTGCATTTCCATGCTTCTCTGATTTGGAGACCGAGGCTAAGAAACCCTCCTGCCACCGCACTGGCTGGACTGGCTCAGAGCCCTGGTGGGAACCTTTCCTCTCCCTCCTTCCGTTTCCTTGGTGATCAGACAGATCTTCACGCCTAGTTCACGTCTCTGGTTCATGACGCTGTGAGTAACCCAAGGCAGGTCTTCTTAAAGCCAGCCTTCTTGAAAGGTCTGTCTAAGGGCCGGGCCCCCGCAGTGGGGCATCTGTGACCGGAGGCTCGTAGGGGCTGTAGAGCGAGAGCGAACGGGGGGCCTGAACCGGGAAGAGAGGTGAAAGTCACTCCAATCTCCGTTGTTCAGTGGAAGGGCGGTTTGGGGAACACGTGTCTCTACAGGACAAGGGACTCTGGTCTTTCAGGCCCCAACATTTACGTTAGTCATTGGCCTCCCATCAGACCACAAGTGGGTGTCCTGGGGTGACCGTCCAGCATAAGCCTCGATGGAGCCTCCTGACCACTCCTCGAAGCTTCCTCATGACCTGTTCTCTCTTCATTGGTTAGAGGGAAGACGAGAAGAAATGCAAGTGCGAACTGGCTCCTTAGTTAGAGACTTTCATTAAAGAACCAGGGACCGAGATTGCTCTTGAATTTCAGTTACCTACGCTGTTTCCATCCACCTAGAATCTTACCCTCTTTCCTATTTAGTAATAGTGTTCACACAGCTCTTTACGATGTTCAAGCACTTACAGGCACAATACCTTGTTTAATTATTATCCCCCCCCAAAAAAACAAAACAATATAAGGAAGTTACATTGGATGCATTTTTCTTAGGGACTGAAGCTCAGGAAAATTATGCAATATACCCATGATAAGACAGTGACGCAGGAGAGTAAATCAGTGTTTAAATCTAAGTTTTTCAGAAATGCAAGCCATTCTGATAACGTTCTTTCTTTGGCTGGGTCCAAAAATGTCTTGTAACTTGGTATTCTTAAAGGTATTGCAGGTTCCTTAAAGCCGTGTAGACAAATCTCAGGTGAGGCCAAGTGCAGGCTCAGATCACCCCTCGGCCTCAGAAGAGCATCCAAGACAGACACCCTCCCGGGAGGAAGGTTTGACCATCCTCTGCAGTCAAGCCGTGCTGCTCTCAGCTGTCACGAAGTCTCAGTAACTTCAGGTCTGCTGAGCAGAGGTCTAGAAATCTGTTGATTTAAAATCTCACTTTAAAATTGCAGTTGAGGCGGCTCAGTGGGTTAAGAAGCCGACTATTACCCTTGAGGATGAGGGTTCAATCCCTGGCCTCGGTCAGTAGGTTAAAGGATCTGGTGTCGCCGTGAGCTGTGGCGTAGGCTGGCAGACACGGCTCGGATCTCTTGTTGCTGTGGCTGTGGTGCAGGCCGGCAACGGCACATTCAGTTTGACCCCCTAGCCTAGGAACTTCCATATGCTGTAGGTGTGGCCCTAAAAAGCGGGAAAAAAAGAAATGCAAGTGAAAGCACACCTAGCACATAGATTTCGATTTCTAAGTACCATCTCCTACTAAAAAGAATCAGGGCTCCATGGAGAGATGCTGATTCCAGGTCAGAGGCGCGCGAAGCCCAAGGTTAGCGTGGAACATCTTATGTCCCAGCGTGTTGAACTGCCCCCAGGGTAATGGGATTGTGTGAAAAGGACACAGGAGCCAGCTTGAAGGAGCTTCCACAGCCAAATCCGATTTGAACACCCCCCTCCCATGCCCCCAAACAATGATATTGGATTAAACAAGCTAATAAAACCCCATAAATCTGTAGTAATACCTTAAAAGATAAAGAGAAGTGGGAAGAGGGGGAGAGAAAAGAGAAAACTGTTCTTTACAAAACAGTGCCAGCAAATGAGCATAGAAACAATGACAAAATTAGGGGGGAAAAATCACTTTGCAACCCTCAGTGTAATAAAAGCAGTGTAACGCTCATAGACGTTTAAGCCAGTGGGTTAAAGGATGATATTCACAGCGTTTGAAAGTGTCGCCCCCTGGCTTATTCATTAATTGCAGAGGGAATACGAGGAGGTCCAGCGGCCTCCACCTTCACCAAGAGATTAAACTTGGCATTGCCGAGCACAGGGGATTCCGACTTGTGACCCCTGAGATGAGATGCAGTGGGCACACCACAGCCCATGTGATGCGTTTGTCAGAAATGTCACTTGACTCTAACTGAGGAAACAGTCATCCAGAGTACGGGTCATTCTGCAAGACGGGTAGCCCAGGCTCATTAAAGCCCCCAGCACTGTGAAGATCCGAGTGAGAGGGCGGGGTGCTCTACGGGGTGCGGGCGGGGGGGGGAGTACAGACAGGACAGCCACATGCAGTGGTTAGACCTCGACTGCATCCTGGATCCAAAAACTCTGCTGTAAAGGACATTTTGGAGACCATTGGGAAGGATGGACTTAGTGTCGGATGCTGTTATTGTATTACTATTGATTTGCAAAAGTGTGATAATGGTCTTGTGACTATGCAGAGAATATTCTTGTCCTTGGGAGATGCAAGCTGAAGATTTTATAGCTGAAATGTCATGATGTGGGAAGCATGCTTTTGGATGATAGAGCTAGAGGGAAGGCTGCGTAAACAGAGCCGGAAGTAAGGTGGGCATAGCCAGAAACTGTCAACTGGTGAATCGAAGTGAAGGAATATATATGTATTTATTGTCTTATTCGCTCAACTTTCCTGTGGATTTGAAAATATTCAAATTGAAAAAAAAAAGGGAGTTCCGTGGTGGCTCAGTGGGTTAAGGATCCAGCGTTGTCACTGCTGTGGTGCAGGTTTGATTCTGTCCAGGGAACTTCTGCGTGCCCCGGCTGTGGCCAAAGAGAGAGAGAGAAAGAGAGGTGGGAGGAGGGAGAGAGAAAGAAAATATTCAAACTGAAAAAAAAAATTAAGGAATCGCAGTTAAGTCTTTTAAATTACAAAAGACTTGGGGTTTCTGTCCAGTAGTAATGACACATTTGCAGGGAGGATCGCTCACTTGAGCAGGGGATGGCCTGTGGCCTTGGAGCAGAGCTGGTGCAGCCAGAGATGGAACTGGAGATACAGGTCTTCTTCTTAACAAAGAATCTCCGGATTAGGCAGCAAGCGCCCCAAGGCCTGTAAATCCACAAATCCAGCTAGCGATTACTGCTGAAGAGTGTCAACACCGTTGGCCTTTAAAATCTAAGTAGTTCAGGATGCTCACAGTCAAAGCAAACTTTTCTATAAAGAAGGGCTCTTGAGACCTTCTCCAGGGACCGGAAATGGGGTTGCCTCACCTCCACATCGGCTTCGTTACACACCACCCCGCTTTAAGCTAGTGTTTTTGAACCTTCCTCTGGAGAAAAGATTGCCCTAGATGTGTATACTACTATTTCTGGTCTCCTCTGTTTTCAAGAATGTCACCATCCCTCACCTCCTGATGCACACACTGTCCCTGAGAGCCAATCCGCTTCCCCTTTTAGAAAGTGGTTACTGGTAAATTGCTAGCAAGGGCGCCTCTGAGCAAATCTGGAAACATTCTGGGAAGCTGAGCGATACTTGAGCGGAGAGCTGAATGGCCACTCCAGAAAGTGGTGTAGTGTTGTGGCTTGCTTCTTATCTGTCGGTCTGTTTTGAAAAATAATCACTCATTCACTTGTCCAGGATGAGTAACGATCCGAGATGGATGAATAACAAGTTGCTGATTTCATTTCCTGTGAGTGTCTCCTGCACAGAGGGCTGACTGGTAGAGAGAAGCATTCCAAAAATGTTTTGAGCCAACACAGCACAGTGAGGCCAAGTGGGTAGCTCCCTAGACATCTGTGCTGGGGGCAGCATTCATTCAGACGTTTGCATTCCAGTCTCTTTCCTCGTAATATCGACCTTATACTTTATTTTATAATCACGCCTCGCGTATGGACTAGTCAATCGTTATGAACCAGGAATAGTGGAAGGAGACTCTAAAACTTACTTATCAACAGTTGCACAGCAGGTAGTTTATATGAATCGCTTCATTTAATCCTTTCAACATCCCTGAAAATAAGGTTTTATTTTCCTCATTTTACAGATGAGAAGAGCAAGACTCAGAAAGCCAGGAGACATACCTCAAACCCAGAAGTTCCAGAAGCTAAAATCCACGCTCTGTTTCCCAACTCCAGTCATTTATAGACCACTCTACTCCAGAGCGACAGGCGACAGACAGCAGGTTTTACTCTGCTCATTTCCTTTCATCCCCAAATATGCATCTGAACCGTCTCCGTGTCATAACCAGTCAGCATCTGCTCTTGCTGAAATCATCTTCAGTAACTTCTGCAAAGAACAACAACACACGTTTTCAAGCCAGTCTTTTTGCCTTTATCTAGAGCCGCACCCACAGCATATGGAGGTTCCCAGGCTAGGGGTCTAACAGGAGCTGTAGCCGCCGGCCTTCGCCACAGCCACAGCAATGTGGGATCAAAGCCGCGTCTGCAACCTACACCACAGCTCACGGCAACGCCGGATCCTTAACCCACTGAGCAAGGCCAGGGATCTAACCCGCAACCTCATGGTTCTTAGTCGGATTCATTAACCACTGAGCCACGAAGGAAACTCCCTCAAGTCAGTCTTAACAAGGCCTGCATTCCTGCCTATCTCCCCGAGTCTGAAAAATACACTTGAATCGTTCCATTGTTGTACACATCTATTATACTATTTGTTGCAGTAACTCTCGATTTTCCTGAGGTCAGTAGATACTAGGATGTCACCAGTTTTCTTAAGAGATGCTGTAGAAGTTATAAATTCATCCTGAAAACAGCAATAATAATGAAAAAAATACCCCATGCTAAAACATAATCATTTAGCACTTTTAGGCGACATTAGCACAGCACTGAAAAGTGTGACCATGGCAGTCAGATACCAAACATCCGAACTCTTCTATGTAGAGTAACTCTGCCACTACCGCTTAAACCTGGAAAGTAACCTAAATTCTAAAAACTTCCATACTGACATACGTAAAATAGAGATAAAATGACATTCATCTCATACGGTGGTTGTGATGATTTTATTAAAGAATGAAGGTCCAAATTAGCACAGAGCTGGCACACAGAACCGTTTACAGACTTACTAGCAGTGAGTAAGATGACATCCAGTAGTGGAAGTGATAAATGAGGAGAAGGAAATAAAGCAGGTGAATATGGAGAGTGAAGGGGAGGCAGGCCCTTGCCTGGGCTGGACAGGGAAGGCCAGCGTGAAGGGAACAAGGCTGACGCTGAGGCCAGCATTCCAGAGGGAAGTGGTGGTGAGGCTGGGCTTAGACAGAAAAGACCTGAGTTCAAGTTCCCATTCTGCTACGTGTCACGTGGTTCACTGTAAGCAAGTCTGAACCTCACATTCCTGATCGGCAAAGAGAGAAAAAATAAAGAGCTACTTAAAGGAATGTGACGATTAAAATAAGGTAGCACAGGAGTTTCCTGGTGGCACATTGGGCCAAGATCCAGCATTGTCACATTTTTTTTTCTTTTTAGGGTCCCATCAATGACATATGGAAGTTGCCAGGCTAGGGTTCTTATTGGAGCTGCAGCTGCCTGCCTATGCCACAGCCACAGCAATGCCAGATCTGAGTCACATCTTCGACCAGCATCGCAGCTTGCGGCAATGCCAGGTCCTTAACCCACTGAGCAAGGCCGGGGATCAAACTCCAATCCCTGTGGATTCCAGTGGGGTTCTTGAGCCACAATAGGAATTCCCCAGCATTGTCACTTCTGCGGCGCAGGTTTAATCCTTGGCCCCATGCTGTGGGCGTGGCCAAAAATATAAAAGAAAACAAAACAAAATAAAATAGGAAGTGCATCCCCGTGCATTGCAGGCTATCAGATCCCACAAAAGGTGAGTTAGAAATCATTCCTTTTATATCAACAATAAACCACTGTATTCCTTTATTCAGCCAGTCTTCCTTCTATTATTTTCTCGGTCATTCGGCGGGGTTGATGAATCCCGCTGAGGGCCCGCCACCGGGCAGGCCTCGAGATTGCCCTCCTCCAAAGCGTGCTTTATACTTACCGCATTAATGTCTCACAAGAGCCTTGGAAAGTCTGCAGAACTGTGGCTGTGTGCGGAGGAGGAAATCAGGAACCACCTTCACGACACCCTGTGATGACCGTGCTCCCATCCGAAGCAGGGGCCCGTCTCCACTGCCAGCTGAGGATCCCCTGAGGGCGGCATGTCTCCGAGAAGGGCTTGGACTGTGGGTTTTCACTGAAGCGTCTGTCATCTTAGGCTCTCCTCCTTGCTTAGTCCCTCCGTCCTCTCAGGGGGTGGTCAGCACACATACAGCAATGAAGACAAGATGGGAGTTCCCGTCGTGGCTCAGCGGTAACTAACCGCGCTAGTATCCACGGGGACTCGGGTTCGATCCCTGGCCTTGCTCAGTGGGTTAAGGATCCCTCGTTGCCATGAGCTGTGGTGTAGGTCACAGAAGAGGATCAGATCTGACGTTGCTGTGGCTGTGGTGTAGGCCTGTAGGCCAGCAGCTGCAGCTCTGATTTGACACCTAGCCTGGGAGCTTCCGCATACCTCGGGTGCTGCCCTAAAAAGGCCAAAAAAAAAAAAAAAAAAAGGAAGACAAGATGGATACGGCCAGGCCAGCTTTCTTCCCCAAGAAACATGTGGTGGGAAACAAGCCTTGCTAGGCCCCAGGGGAAGGTATCAACGAGGTGACTGTGTTTTCTGAACCCAACAGCAGCTCACAGGACCCGACAATAAGACGTGACCTATAAAGCCAGGCTGGCCCTAACAGGCATGTGGTTGGCACATGGCCATTGCAGCAAGGTGCAGTTTTTGCAGTGGGCTTGGTTCTAGCTGACTTGCTGACAACCAGTAATACTGGGATTAGAATGGGGGGAAGGACAGCGAAAGAGAAAACCAAATAGGTACGGGTGAAAACAGAGTCCACTCCCAATTCCTGAGTGTTTCCTCTCTTACTCATTAGAAGCCGGAGGGGAAGGCTGTGTATTACCAGCGCCCGCTCCACCCCCGGGGAACAACCACAAACCCAGAGCCAGTGCTGGGTTTGCAGGAATGATCTGTAAGGAACGAAAACTAGTACATTTCTTGAAATGCCTGGCAACGTCCAGTCTCCTGGGCCCGTGAGAAGGGACAGAAGCCAGCTCCAGAAAGCCCCCATCGTTTTCCTTCGATGTTAGTCTGAAGAGGCTTTAAAACCTTGCTGTGCTGGGAAGACTGGGGTAGAGGCAGGGCCTGGGCCCGGAAGGGAGGGAGGGGCGGGAGACCGAGGAATCGGTCCTTTAACTGCTTCCTTTTGCTGCGGTGGTTTTCGTGCTTCTGGGTCTGGGGCAGGATGTGAAGTGGGAAGTGTCCTGTGGTCAGAAGAACTGCAGCTGGCGGGGGACGCGTGGGCCGAGCGGTGCTCGGGGGAGCGAGCGGAGGCTGGGAGGAGGGAGGCGGAGAGCCAGGGGGCGGTGGATGGATGAGACCAGTTCCCTTCCCGTCAGGCCTGCTTCCCACTTTCAAGTCCAAGGTCTTGAGCCCAGCGCGCAGGGTGGTATCCTGCTTTGGTGACTGGATTTAGTCGCCGGGTTTCAGGGTTGGTTCAGGTTCTGTTGCTTTCCTGCAGCGTGACCTTGGGCGAATGAGCCCCTGGGCCTCAGATTCTTCACCTGTCAAATGGACACTGCTACTCAGAGCAGAAAGTGGATGCAAAGAAATGAAATGCCTTCCACGCGGAAACACACGCACCTAGGCTATTCTTAGCGTTCTGCGGAAATGCCTAGAGGGCATGGTGGCCCGTGAGAGCTTCAGAAGGGCAGTGCTCTGGTGCAACAGACCCCGCAAGTCCCCATGGCGCTGCCCTCTGCCGCTTGCCTGCCTTGCCAGCTTGTTCCCACTTTATAGACATCGGGTCTCCACTGGGGTGCCTGCAATGCCGCTCCTGACACTGCTGGTCCCTGCAGCCCCACTTCTCCCAGCCTCCACTCACCTGACTGTAAAGGTCCTGGAGGAAGGGGCAGTGTCTGCTCTTTGATCACTTCTTTCTTCTTTTCTTTTTTTTTCTTTTTACAGCCACACCCAAGGCATATGGACGTTCCCGGGCTCGGGGTGGAATCCGAGCTACAGCTGCCAGCCTACACCACAGCCACAGCAATACCAGATCCAAGCCGCATCTTCCACCTGCACCACAACTCATGGCAATGATGGATCCTTAACCCACTGAGCGAGGCCGGGGATCCAACCTGCATCCTCAGTGACACTATGCTGGGTTCTTAACCCACTGAGCCACAACAGGAACTCCTCTGTTTCTTTCTGGCTGTGGTGTGCAGTGGCTTGATGTGGGATCTCAGTTCCCAGACCAGGGCTTGAACCTGGGCTGCAGCAGTGAAACCGCGAGACCACCAGGGAAATTCCTGATCACTTTCTTCAAGTGTGGCCAAATGGGACAGAAGAAGGGGGGTGGGAGGGAGGGAGGAAGAAGGGAACACAGGGAGAAGCGCTGCTTTTCTTTTTATCCGCCCTGGCTGCAGCCTCTGCTAGGCTCACCCTGAGCCACCCCTCCCCCCATCTTTCCGTGTCACATTCTTTGGTCATGAACTGCCTGCCACGGGGCTCCTGGTCCTCCACTTTTCCGTCCCCTCCTCCCAACTCACTTGCACTCGACCTATGCAAACAGACAGAAGAGAAAAAGGAACAATGGCGGAGTTCCCGCTGTGGCGCAACGCAGCTGGTGGACTCTTGGGGGTGCTGGGACACAGGTTCGAACCCTCGCCCAGCATGGTGGGTGAAGGAGCCAGTATTGCTGCAGCTGTGGCTTAGCTTGCCACTGCGGCTTGGATCTGATCCTTGGCCTGGCACCCCCATAAACATGGGCGGCCAAAAAAAAAAAGGGGGAGGGGATAATGGCAACTTCACGAGCATTTGATCATCGCTTTGCTGTTGAATGTTGTTCCATGTCTGTGACAGCACGTGAGACCCTGAAAAGGTTCATCCTATTGTTACCCCCATTTTACAGGCAGGAGACTATAAGTTCAGAGAAGGAACAGACTGCCCTCCAGTCACACAGCTTGTAGGCAGGAGAACTGGGCTCCACCCTGGGGATCCAGACTCCAGCTCTTGACTTCTGCCTTCTCCACTGTGTCTGTCTCAACAGAGACATGGTGAGTGTGTGTGTGTTGAACAAGACAATCGTCTGGTGAAATTTGCACTTTGCACCTTAACAGAACTGGAATAAGAATGATCGGCCAAACTGCGGGAGAATTCCCGTACAATTGCTCTCCTTAATCCCGCCCGACCCAAACAGCGCCTGTAGTTTCTCAGCGGATTCAGAGTTGTACTGCTGGAAAAATCCTAAGCATTCTTCACCGATTCGGACACCTCAGGAGTTGTGTAAAAATGATTCGGGAAGTGAATGGAGTCGTCTGGCTTTCACACTTGACCCCGTCCATGGCGTGAGGTGTGCAGAGGCCCATAGGCCCTGGCTGCGGGAGTGCCCCCCCTTCCCCAGACAGAAGGACAGAAGAGGAGAATGTCACCACCTGACTCAGAATCAGATTAAACAAACATGAGCTCTCCCATCCACAAATTTATCCACCTGCAGTAGGTTTCTTCCATCTGTGCTGAGACAATCAGAATAGGATACAAATCCACGCAAGAGCCTAGAGCCCTGTTAATGTTAAAGGACTGTTATGTTAACGATAGAAAGAGAAATAGATTTGCAATGTATTACTACTGCATTAGTATTTATGGTGTATTAACACAAGGTGGTCCTGTGATAGTATAAGAAAAAGGGAGCTGAAACAGTAAAATTTGGCACTAGCTGAGCCCTGAGTGGCAGATTCAGATCTCCAGAACCAATCTCACCCACCTAGATGGCTGTCGTAGTCTCTTCAGGCCACCGTCACAGAATGCCATAGACTGGGTGGCTTATAAACAATAGAAATTTCTCATGGCTCTGGAGGCCAGAAGTTTTAAGGTCAAGGCCCTGGAAGATTCAGTGTCTCATGAGAACCCATTTCTTGGCCCATAGATGGCTGTTTTCTCTCTGGTCCTCACAAGGAAGAAGGGTTGAGGGAACTCTCTGGGGTCTCTCTTTTTGTCTTTTTAGAGCTGCACCCATGGCATATGGAGGTTCCCAGGCTGGGGTGGGGAGTCAGAGTTGTAGCTGCTGGCCTACACCACAGCCACAGCAAGACAGGATCAAGCTGTGTCTGCGGCCTACACCACAGCTCACAGCAACACCAGATCCTTAATCCACTGAGCGAGTCCAGGGATCGAACCTGTGTATGCACAGATGCTAGTCGGATTCGTTTCCGCTGAGCCACGACGGGAACTCCTGGGGTCTCTTATATAAGGGCACTGACACCACTTGCAAGGGCTCCACCCCAGAAGCCCCATCCTCCAAATCCATCACACTAGGGAGTTCCCATTGTGGCTCAGCGGTAATGAAACCAACTAGTAGCCTGGAGGATATGGGTTCGATCCCTGGCCTCGCTCAGTGGGTTAAGGATCCAGCATTGCCGTGAGCTGTGGTGTAGGTTGCAGACACAGCTTGGATCCTGAGCTGCTGAGGCTTTGGTGTAGGCCGGCAGCGGCAGCTCCTAGCCTGAGAACTTATATATGCTGCAAGTTTGTCCCTAAAAAACAAAAAACAAAGCAAAAAAAACCCTATCACTTCAGTGATTAGGTTCCAACATATGAATTCAGGGGGATACAAACATCCAATGTTTAGCAATCTCCAAACCTGTCCTTGAGATAACATTTAAATTGTTTTCTCTTCCCTGAGAATAAAACCCCAGAAATGCCCCAGTTTCTCCTCTCTAGGCTTTTCCCAGCTCGTTATTTATGCCACGAAACCTTCCTAATCCCCCCTCTCCCTTTGCTAGGAGGAAAATCTCTCTCTTCTCTGAAACCAAAAGTCACCTTGATTTTGATCGTCACAGCAACCTCGCATGGATGTTAGAGCCAGAAATGTCTCACCCAAGGTGCCACCTTGGCTGTAACTGACATGAAATTAACTTCAGGGTCCTGACTGCAGACCTCCCCTTTGCATCCTATTCCTTATCTGGAAGGACTCGTCTAGGGCCCCTGTGAGCACATTAGAGCAGATTAATTCTGTAACTGCTGTCACAAAACAAGACCATAGGACCCAGGACCAGTCAGCTTTGGCAAGGGCTCAGGATTCGAGAGAGACCTGAATGTAGATGCCCCGAGAGCAGGGTAAGCTGGCAAGAACGCTTAAAGCTGGGGTCGAGGAGGTACTGTCTTGGCGGGCATTTGTCCTCTGCACGGTAAATAACGTGCTCGTTCTAAAATCTGAACAGAAAATGTACTCGTGTCTTTCCTAAGCTAAAGACCCTTTTGAAGGAACCCCCCCCCCCGCCAATGACTTCAAAATAAAGCCAAAGTCAAAGAATTCCCATCGTGGCTCAGTGGGTTAAGAACCCGACATAGTGTCTATGAGGATTTGGGTTCCATCCCTGGCCCCGCTTTGTGGGTTGTGGGATCTGGCTTTGCCACAGGCTACAGTGTAGGTCACAGATGCAGCTCAGATCTGGTGTTGCTGTGGCTGTGGTGTAGGCCAGCAGCTGCAGCTCCGATTCAGCCTGTAACCCGGGAACTTTCACATGCCGTGGGTACAGGCATGAAAAAAAAAAAAAAACTTAAAGCCCAAATCCCCAATTCAAGGTCCTTTTCACCATGGCCTGTTTCTCTCTACAACTTCCCATCTTGTAACCACTGCCACTCCTGACCCTCCGTCCCCACCAGGAACACGTGTCATCTGTGCTACAATCAGTACAGTGGTGAGTGAGCCTCCGACCCTGCCTCCCAGCTGGGCGCCAGCGCTCCCGACGCCAGACAGACAGAGGCCATCGCGGTGCAGAGTTCAGCGCTGTCACTGTGAAGTTCTGGGTCTTATGGAAATTCATAGGAAGGACACTTGGTCACATGGAGGAGCTCAGGGAAGACTTTCCAAAGGGGGTGATACTTGGGCTAAAAGCTAGATGATGGTAAGAGATGAAGAGGGTTAGGAGAGACCATGTGAGTGCAGGAGGCAAACGAAGACGTGGAGTTCAGGAACCAAAGGAGGAAGGGGTGTTCGGTGGGACCTGTCACGCTTAGGCTTCCAAGCCCTGTGAAGGAGTCTAGACCATGCCTCGAAGGCTATGGGAAACCAGGGAAGGGTTTTAAACTTAAACCAAGGCCAACACAGAAGTGAGGAGACAGAGAAGGAGGGTTTGAGTGAAAAGAGATCAGATCCAGCTTCTGTTAGCTTTGCTCAGTCAATAACCATTTGTTGAAATCAGTGGTACAAAGCTCCAAGCCAAACCGGGTAGGGAATGCACAGCAAAGAACATTCAAAGCTTCCCCTTAAAAACTCACAGTCTGTTGTGGCTCAGCAGTGATGAATCCAACTAGTATCTATGAGGACTCGGGTTCAACCCCTGACCTCGCTCACTGGGTTAAGGATCCAGCATTGCTGAGAACTGCAGTGTAGGTCGTAGATGTGGCTCAGATCTGGCATGGCCGTGGCTGTGGCATAGGCTGGCAACTGCAGCACCAATTCGACCTCTAGCCTGGGAACTTCCGTAGGTCACTGGTGTGGCCCTAAAAAACAAAACAAAACAAAAAAACCTCATAGTCCAGGAAAAGAGTTAAGATAAACAAAATGAAAACAAAAACATATATAACGGGGAGTTCCCCTCATGCCTCAGCAGAAATGAACCTGACTAGTATCCACGATGATGCAGGTTTGATCCATGGCCTCGCTAAGTGGGTTAAGGATCTGGCATTGCCATGAGCTGTGGTGTGGATCGCAGATGCAGCTGGGAGCCCGTGTTGCTGTGGCTGTGGTGTGGGCCAGTGGCTATAGCTCCAAGTGGACCCCTAGCCTGGGAGCCACCATATGACATGGGTGCAGCCCTAAAAAGAAATTATATATATATAATTATATATATATATAATTATATATAATATATATATATATAGAGAGAGAGAGAGAGAGAGAGAGAACATATACAGTGGAATACTACTCAGCCATAAAAAATGAAATAATGCCATTTGCAGCAACATGGATGGACTTAGAGATTATCGTATTAAGTGAAGTCAGACAAATATCATATGATATCACTTTATACGTGGAATCTAAAAAATCGACGCAAATGAACTTATTTATAAACAGAAACAGACTCACAGACGTAGAAAACAAACGTATGGTTACCAAAAGGGAAGTGGGGAGGGAAAAACTAGGAGTTTAGGATTAGCAGGTACAGACTACTGTACATAAAACAGATAAACAACAAGTCCTATTGTATAGTACAGGGAACCATATTCCACATCTTGTAATAAACTATAATGGGAAATAATCTAAAAAAGAATATATATCTGTCTGTATGTATAACCGAATCACTTTGCTGTACACCAGAAACAACCACAACATTGTAAATCAACTATACTTCAATAGAAAAACAACAAACAAAAACAACCCCCATGCCAGGCAGAATACTAAAACTGTGATAAATAAAAGTACAATTAGTTGTTAGCTGAATTCAAGAAAAAGAGCAATTCTTGGAGTTCCCTGGTGGCTTAGTAGATTAAGGACCCAGCATTGTCTCTGCTGGGACTGAAGTCATTGCTCTGGTGAGTTTGATCCCTGGCCTGGGAACTTCCACATGCTGAGGGCAGGGAAAAAAAAGGAAAGAAGGAAAAAGAGAGCAATGCAGTTCAGCTGGAACATCATCAAAGATCATGAGGAAGATGCTCTCTGAGGCTAGGCTGAAGAGCAGGAGGGTTTCAATCAGTAGTGACGGGATGCAAGCAGGGAAGGCTCTCAGGAGGTCGGGAGTGGGAAGGAGAGAGCAGGGAGCCTGAAGAAGCCCCTGAGACTGCTTCCCAGCAGGATGGGGGAGGAGGGTACTGAGAGCTAAAGTGGGCAGGTTGAAGCCGGAGTCCCACGGGCCCCAGATGCCCAGACAGGGAAGTTGGCCTTAGCTCTGCAAGCAATGGAAAGCACCAAAGGTTTGTAAGATCAGAAGAACCAAAATAAGAACTTGAAATTAATTAGCAGGGGTATCTATAAAGCAGTGTTACTCAACTGGGATTTGTGAATGCATTCTCAGCGTTCTGCAAATTCTACAATAATTTTCAAATTATGTGTTTTTATTCTTTCTCTCTCTCT